>BPLQ01010211.1:0-184476 GCA_021605075.1 Caerostris darwini
ATTAGATGCAAATGTATATATATATATATATATATATTGCCTTTGCTAGATATTGTTTGATGTTTTTCTTTTTGTGCATGTGTCACCACTGCTGCTAAGTTATGTTATAGGAGGCATACGACATTTTATGTTTTCTTCTGTTTGTGCATCCGTGGTTTAGTAACTGTTCTATTGTTTGGTTTTCAGTGGTATTTGGATTTTTATTTTCTGTTTGTTCTGTAGTTTATACGTTATTTGAAGGTATAATATAATGCCAATTTATCTTCAAACAATATTCTTTATTTTGCTTTTTAAATCTTCTAACAAGAGGTAGGTTTATCGCCAAAGGGTATTAAATTTTTTTATTTTCATTGTTTAAAGGATTATCAGATAACTCCTACACATGTCAAAACACAGTTTCAAAATATATGCCTAAATTTTAATGGGTTTGTTGGAAGACACTCATATTATATCTTTTTGTTTCGTTTAAGTCACATGTACTGTAAATTTCACTGACACTCACACAATCTTTGTTAACTTTTATTACTGTTTAAGAGATCCACATAAAGTTTATAATAATTGCATTTGTTTATTTATCCATCTTTAGTGGTATGTTGGTAAAAAGCAGCTTTCGTTTGTTATATGTTTGTGCCATGACCTTTATCAACCTTTCTTTAAGTCCTTTAAATCTATCAGCATTGTACTTATAGTAAGTTCTTAAAATATGTCGTGTAAAATATAATACTGGCTGTGTATGGTATTGTACAAATTCTCCTGATGCAGCTTGCCTTCGAATTTCGGAGCACGAAAAACTTCTGAAACCTTCTCTTATTGACGTTTCGAACTGTTTACATTTATCTATAAATACTTTTAAATACCATAAAATTATTTCCTTTAAAACTAGTAAAAACGTTTCTTCCACTAAATGTAATGAGGAGCTTCTTTAAAACGCCAGTATATTGCTCACCAATGCATTCCAAATTGACCTTATCGGGAGGGAAGATCTTATCAAGGTAGATAAACTGATGTCTTTTGCTCTTCAATTTGGAGGCAGCAGATGAGGCCAAGGGCAACCATCCATTAAATACCGAGATTCCTACAATGCTCGAGTAGCTTTTCCTGCTCGATTGTCTACCTGGCGCAGACAAGTCCATGCCCTTAATTGTATGTACCAACCAACCTGTTCCTCCGTCACAGAGACACCTCTTTGTTGACGCACACCTCACACGGACTCCCCGTGAATGGGACTCCATTATGTCGCGCTTATTAATAGCACAGGTGAGAAAAGGACTTAGCACAAAGAAACGTGTAAGAGACTTTGTCCTCTAGCTTGACCTTGGCCCACTTATAGCCGTGCTTTTTCTCGACTGATATTTTGCTGACTCATCTCGCCAACTGAGAACAGTTCTTCAAGGCACACAGGACGCCCTGCCAAGTAAATTTAGACCTAAGAATGCTTACTGAAGTGTCTGAAGAGAATTGAGATTCGGTTATAAAAAGAATGCACACAGATCTTCATTCCACAGGCAAGCCTCGTCGCCATGTGTTAACAATCAGAAAATTATGCCCATTTTTTTTTTATAAAACAACTTTAAACGTAACGAAAACAATGATAATTTCATATCAGCTTTAAGAGGTTTTGAATTGTAACCAAAATCAACACCTCCCATTAAGATTCCAATAAATCCTTATTAAGATTCCATTATTTTCGGATCCTAAAACAAATGAGAGTATGTATGAATTTGTTAAGACCAAGAAAGGCACATATATTGCTCGGGACGAACAGAAGAATTGCACGTCACACACATACAAAATTATTTTATTATGGTTTTCAATATGCTACACTTCGATTCGAGGTCATTTACCACTAAAACCAGCAGATGTGTAGATGATTCAGTTTTACCAAGGATGTATAGCAAGAGTCTGCTATACTGCACTCACATTGATTGATACACTTAACGTAAATTAAAACTCTAACAAAACAACTCTATAAAATCAGATCAAAAGCAGTAAAATAAAAGCATATTGTACAAAAAAATGACTGTCCTTCTACTTTTTTCACACAGTATACTATCAATAATCATTTGTGAGAAATTTGATGTTACACAATGTTCCTATTATATGTTAATTTTTCCGTTTGTCGAATATGTTAGATTTAGTATAATTATATTAAGCCGAAGATTTTACTGAATCCTAAATTTGATGCAGATCTTTTCAAAGTTGTTCTTGAGTGAAGAAACACGGCAGGGATGTTAGAAACTGATTAGACTTGCATAGATGAAAAATAGTAGAATAAGAGATGCTACAGGCATAAAATATAGAGAAGAAATATGTTGATGTACAGAGATTTGGCAATTAATCATAATATAAAAAAATAAATTTTTAAGGCACTTCGAAGGAGTGGTAGTTGACGCTATTCTAGTAATAAGATGGAATTTTAATGGGATGATCATATTAGCAGAACTAAATGGTAACCAGTCCAAATCGAAATTAAAGCTACACTAAGCAGTTTTCATTTTGTTCGAAGGTAGCAATTGTCAATACTTCTAATTTTTCAGTTGCAAACTTAACTAACTTCGTATTATTTCTTGTTAGAGTAAAAAGTTTCATAGAACCTTTAAGAAAATTTGTGATTAACTTTTTAGTAGGAATTTGAATTTCATAAGTCGTGTTTACAGTTTCATGAACCAGAAGCGAATGTTTCTACAAATGTTTTCATTTGTTTGCTTTGAGCTTTTTCTAAAGTACTTTTATGGCAGATGATAGAATTCTTTTAACAGTAAGGTATGCCACTTCGTCGGGCAAAATATATATTTTTTTCTAATGTCATATCATTTTCTAAAAATTAAAAAACATTGGCTAAAAGTCTCTTTTCGTATGATGATTAATGATTTTCAAGCATTCGTTTTTACAAAAATAAATTATCGAAAATTTTTTTAAGAATATTTATATAATATATTTAAAGATATTTATTTTTATATTTATAATAAATTATTTAATATATATTATTATTATTATAATAAATATTTTATTTTAATATTTATAAATTTTTTTAATATATTTTATTTTTATATGTATTTATTATTATTGAATTTATTTTTAATAAATTTAAAATTTTGTTAAAATTCAATTTTTGTGTTGTTGTTTGTTGTTTCTTATCCCACTTGGCTGGCCAAGCCCACGAGCCCATATGGGCTCATGATTGAAGGGGAAGGAAGCAGCTTCTGTTGTGATGGAGCACCCGTAGGTAGAAGCCTGACTTTTGCTCCGTGACGCTCTTACAGTCATAGAAGAACCTATAAAGTGATTCGAACCACTACAAATATCCATGGCACCGCCGGGATTCGAACCCGAAACCTGTGGTACCGAGCGCCAGAGCGCTAGACACTCGGCCATTCAGGTCCCAAATTTGCCAACGGCACGCAGTGTTCCCAGGTGGTCACCCACCCAAGTACTGAGCGCGCCCAATGATGCTTAACTTCGGTGATCTAACGTAAACCGGTATATTCAGCATGGTACGGCCGTTGGCTTCAATTTTTGTTAATATATAAATTTAAAAATAATGTTTCGCATAATTTAAAGACATAAAAAATATTAATTTGATAAAGTTTAGGAATGTGTTAGGAATTATACACAGTATCATTAATAATTGGAAGAAATTATTACCTTTTAAATGCTAAATGCCACATTAATTTTTAAAAGTTTTTATTCTGTGTAAAAAAGATCTGGTTATCTGTTGTTCAATCTCCCAAATGAACTTTATCCTAATACCTTGACGATATTACCTCTGTATAAACTGGGATTTTATATTTTTGTCATTCGTACTTTTACATTTTGTTCATTTCATGTCTGTAATTTTTATAGTCATATAAGAGACTATTCTTCTTTATTTATAACCTCTTGTTATTAAACTTATAGAAAATGATTCCTTTTTAGAAAAAAGAGTGAAATATAAGTGAAATAAAGTAAAGCTTAATTTGAAACATCCTTAAAATTTATTATTGCTCATTATAAGAATTTCTTTTTGTGTTCCTGAAAGAATATTAAAATACTTGTACTTTAAAGCAGCAGTACTTGTCTCTGCTAAAAAGGGTTTTATTTCTTAGTAATACACCAATTATACATAATGATACACAAAATAACTGAAATATTGTTAAATTGTAGAAAACAGTAATCATGAGAAAAAGTTGAGACATGTTGGTGAGGTATTTTTAACATTAAGAAATCTCTGTCATTTTGAGAATTTTTTGAGTAGATTATTTGAGTTTAAAGTTGGCTTTAAAGCCTTGAACTGAGTTATTATTTTTGTCATTATTTTAACAAATACTATGTGTTATTGTTTATTTTGTTGTGTTGTCAATTAAAATTTTTAATATGACTTTTTTTCTAGAAGGAATCTTTAATCTTATTTTGAAAAAAATTCATTCAAGGAAAAGGGAACCATAACATTTTGCTATTAATTATTTATTTATAGAATTGTAATTTTGATAAACAATTAAGAATATTGAAATGGATATACTTATATTTTAACGACGTTATTCAAATTTGTTTATTTGAAATTATTATGTATTTACAATTCATTAATAACAATAATACTATCATATAACAGTATAGTTGGTTATAAAAGGCTAATATGATAATCAAATTATTAATTCAAAAAGTTTTGGCTAACTTACAGTAATTGGGGACAATAATAGAGAGTTTTTGCATAACGTTTTTTTATCGTCCGGTTTTTTTTCTCTAGAGCGCCGCGTACTCATAGGAAACATTGTTAAAGATACGCATTCACAATTTCCTATGAGCATGCGCAATTCCCTATAAGCATGCGCGCTAGAGAGAAAAAAATACCGGACGATAAAAAAACGTTATGCAAAAACTCTCTCTCTATATATAATGACTTTAACTTTAAATTATGCAGAATCAAAAAAATGAATATGAATATAATAATATGAATATGAATATGAATATAAAAAAATATGTAATATATGAATATGAATATAAAAAAATGAATATAATAATATGTTTATGAATCAAATGTCATAAACTTTAGGAAAATTGCCCTCATTATAATAATTTTATTCATGATAATTGATTTAACTCTTTTTTTCATCTGAAGCTTTGAATAATGATCTTCAAAGTTAATTTTTTTAAACCAAAAACCTGCATTGTATAGTAATCTATTGAAGATTTTAATAAATAATTTTGTTAGGAAAACATGAAATTTTTTTGAAAACAGAAGCATAATGCTTTTCAAAACGTCTTTAACAATCGGGATTAAAAGATAAATAATTCAAGACCTAAAAGAGCTACTACTTTTAAGTTTACCAAAATAGTATATTTTTATGAACACGGTAGTAGATATTATTCGGAGTTCTCTGGCTACAGAAAATAATACATATAAATGTTTACTAGGAAAAAAAGTAAATGATTTTCCGGGTATTATAATTTGAGAAGAATCATTTTTATTTTTCTGTAAAAAAATTGTAGCTTTATTTTGTTAAAAAAACCAGCGCGTTTTGTTTTGCGTCAGTCAATAAAAGCATATTTTTTCAGTTAAATAATGAACAAATAATTATTTGTTTTAATTCTCTAATTGCAGTGCTTAGGTATAAACAGTATTTTAGGTTTTTCCATTTAATGAAAAAATGAACAATTTTGTTGACTTTCCTCCTCTGGGGAAGAAACATACACTTGACCAGTAACAAAAACAAAAAAATTTCAAATTTAATCCCCCAACAATTTTTAGTGATTGTTCTTTTTTCATTGCAGTCTTTGTTCTTTGTTCATAAGGCTCACTTGAAACTGTAATAGCTTGAAATCAAATGGCAAATCGGTAGGAATCTCTGAAATCAGTACATCTCATCTTTTACTCTTACCACTAATAATTATAGCTTCAATCACATTCGGTATTAGTTTTTTAACGGAAAGTCTGGTCCATTGCACAACTTTGGTGGATCTAAATTTTGAAGCAGCATTGTCAACGGAGAAATTTTGAAAGTTAATATTTTTTTTGGTGGAATTTTTGAAAATAATTCATAATTGATTGTTTATTATAGTTTTATTTGTTTTTAAGCTTAATTTAAAAGGTAAACAGAGAACTGTTGCCGCATGTAATTTTCAAAACTAAAGATAATTTTTTTTTAAATACATAGATGATATTATTGCAGAATATATCTGCAATAGCATCAACTATGTATTTAAAATACAAATGCATACAAATTTAATATAACTTCATTTTTTAATTCGCAGAAACTACATTAGCAGATTAGATTAGCAATTAGCAGAAATTAATTGCAATTTTTTTCTCAATTCCAACACTAAAGCAACATTTTTGATGTGATTAACAACCAATTATCAATCACGGGCCAAGTGTCAACGTAAAATCATCACGCTGGATGCTTGCTGTGATGGTAGTTTACCTTTCTATTTAATTAAAAAAGAACTGAATATGATTTTTTCCTAATTCTATCACCTAAGCAAAGCAAGTGACGTAAATAATATATGATTAAAATGGAATAGTGATATGTTGAAGGGTATAATAGTCTATAGAAAACATACAAACATAATTTCATCTATATACGTATATAGAAAGAGATTCAGTTAACAATACATGTTTACATATTTTTCAAGATAATTCTTTTTCCAGACTTAATTGCAAAAATCACAAGAATGAATTTACTAGGATTTTTTTCAAATTTAAACGTTTTGTACATTCTTTATCTGACATATCCTTCTATGTATTTTTGCATGTTTATCTGTCTTTTCTGAAGAATGCTTATTGATTGTTCTTCATTCTAAATAATATGAAGTTTAGCCATCAAATCAATTGGTGCATGAATGGAGAAGGAATGTTTTTATATTGTGATTACATGAAATTTTTCATTATCCAATAAAAATTTAATACAATTTTATAAGTATAGTGCAGTTCCGCTGTGACGCGATTCAAAAGAAAGAGGATACAGTTACATCTCAAGTAGAAGGATTTCTCCTATCCGCTTTCCTTATATAAAAAAATTCTACTGTTTAGTAAGTGTAAAGAAAGCCTTTTAGTTAAGCATTTATGCACTTAGTAATAAACTTGTAATTTTTTAATAATAATTTTTTGATACCTAAATTTTGTTATATACATCTCATATGTTCTATTAATATAGTAATACGTTTTAATATAATAGTACTGTATACTATATGGTATGTTTTAATATAATAGTACTATATGGTATGTAATTTCAATTATATAGTGGATAGTTCTTAAAAGATTTTATAATTATCCGACAAAAAAAAAATGGACAAAAATGAAATCCAGCTACGAAATTGAAAACATAATAAATATTGAACAGTACTTGCCTTTTTACATTTTAATGTATCCTTTTAAGTTCTTATTTTTAACTGCAACATTCTGTAATATTTTAATTGTATTGCAGCATTAACTTCATAGGTATATTTTTATAATATTCATAGCTATTTTTTTGTAGTATTCGTAGGTATTTTAATGTATTTAATATTAACTTCATGGGCATTTTGATATATCCTTCAACCGAAAGTAAATTTTGTTATATAAATGCTGAATGTTATTTTGTCATATAAATTTTTTCGTATATTTTCTAGTGCCTTCAAAATCATGGGGTTACTCTACAACGCAGGCATAACAATTATGGTCGTATGGCAGCTTGTACTGCACTGATTGTACTGTAGATATTTTATAGTAGTACTGTGAATTTAGATCTCTTTTTAATTAACTATTCTTAATTTAACAATGAATTATCTGATTTTTTTCTATTGGATTACATATAAATATTTTAATCTATGTATATTAAAAAAATTATTATTTTAGTATTTTCATTTGAATACATTTGAACAAAAAGTTTAGTATAAATAGAAAATTACTGTTATATTAATTCATTGAAAGGCAATTTTATTTAATTACTTATAATTTTAATAAAATTTATGACAATTTAATTAACATTGATATGATTTTCCTAATTCATATTGTTGCTACATTTTCAATTCATAGAAAAATATAAATAAAATAATATTTAATGTAAGAAATTTTATTTATCAGTTTATTTTCAGATATTAAAATGGCAAACAATTTTGAAAAATGATGGTAAGACTGATAATTTAACTTATAATAAAGAATGATTTCTTGTGACCTTAAAATAAAATAAGATATTTTTACCCAAGAATATTTCAAAAGATCTTTCAAAGAAAGAACAATGATGCACCAAAGACGTAATAATCTACAAAATAATGCTGCTTCTAGAACTTCTTGCTCAGTAACATGTTGATAAATAACTCCAAGGTCAAAAATCTGAAAGAGCAGCCATGCGTTGAAGATGAACAAGAACAAGGACATCAGCAAAATCTTGATATTTGGACCTCTTGTAAAAAAGGAAAACACTTTTGTGGTTTATGGTAGATTATACATACATTTTATTCAAGAGACACACATGGTTCCCTGACCTGTTCACTAAGTATTTTCTTTTTTTGTGATGAATAGATGATTTTAATGTGTTTTGTACATGTATGAATAGTTCAAGTTATATTATACATATTTTCTCACATGCTACATTGTTTTTCACGTATCTTAATTATTCTTGGTTGAATTATTGTATTGTTTTTTTGATAATAGGATATCACATGACGCATTAACATTGAGGATTCTTAATGTGTTTTTTTGGTGATGTTTATTGCTTTGATAAAAAAAGATTCGCCGTTTTTTTTTTATTTATACTAAACAAAATGTGGATGCAAATAAAAAGCATTAGAATTTTGTTCGGGACAGAATAAAATTCTATCTTTTATTTGTATAGATAAAATTTCTATACAAATAAAAGATTCCTTCTAATAATTATCAGTCACATGGTTTCCATTTTTTGTAGTACAATTCATTAATTTTCAGCCCATATTTTGAAACTTAAAATTAAATCCTTAAAAAATAAACACTGAATTTAATTCGAATTGCAGCTCATAAGATACTATGCACAAATTCTGTACATTATTATTTATCTTAAAATATGTATGAATATTAAAAATTGATGATGAATTAATAAATGAGATTTTTAATTTGTACATCAACAACCCACTTTAATAAATGTTGAATAACTAATGCTTCTATTTTTAATACACACAAAAAGGCTTATAATAAAGTAATAATTTTTTTTTACTTTATTTAATTCAATTTTTAACGAACTGCAATGTTTTTTAAATAATTTAAAATTAATCATTTGTTGCAACTACATAAATTAGCTCATTTAAATCAATCTTTGTTACTTATTATGAAATGACTTCAATAGCATTTGTCATTTTTTTTGTAAGTTAAATGCTTATATTTTTCATAAATAATTATTTTCATTTCATTCCTTTTTCAAATAAAAGGTTTTACCTTTTATCATTTATGAATAATTAATTAATTTAATCCTAATAATTTTTGTAAGCACAAACTGATTGTATAATAGTGTGAAAAATTTAAATTTTTATTTGAAAGTTAAAAAATAAAAATGTTCATTAATTTCTTTAATATATTTTACTGTAATTGAAGATTACTGAATAACAACGGATCTACGGTAGTATAGTCATATAATTTAAAAATCTGTATATTATTTAGATATACGAATTTAAAAATTATATTGAAATTATGAGAAACATGTTTGATGACAATTTATAATAAATAAGCCAATTTAAATTTCAAGGAAAATTACTCATCTAAGCCTTGAATGCGATAGTTAATTTCGTAACTATATTTCGTAACTAACTAATATTATTATAATATTTACACAAAAGATGTTGTTGTATATAGACTTATCAATGCCTTTCTAGCTATGTGTGAATATGCATTTCTAGATATAAGTGAATCAAGATTTTTATCATTTAAATGAAATTTTAGAAAGATTCATGTAAAGGAAAATTTGTAGCTATTTCTATCATTTCCTATTGCGCTTACTCAAAAACATTTAGAAATTGTAAATTTTCCGGATTTTTTCAATGCATAAGTGGTATAAATATTTCTGAGAAGAAGGATAACATACGTTTCCATGAAAGAATTTGCATAATTTGATCGAATAATTGTTATAGCAAAAACGGACATCACAGAATTTTCCTTCTTTTTGACTTAAACTATACATTATGTATAAGTCAAATAGTATATTCACCAAAGAGATAAGACAGAGAGATATATTCATCAATATACACAAAATGTACACCAAAGCTTAAATATTTCATATTTAATTGAAATTCTTAAATTTTGATAGTTCATGTGACAAAGAATTGTTGCCTTATACGAATAATTATTATATATTTCAGGGGCCTAATGGCCGAGTGGCTAGCGCTCTGGCTCCCCGTACATCAGGTATCGGGTTCGAATCCCGGCGGTTACCATAGATGTTTGTAGTGGTTCGGAATCCAATTTAAGCCGTAGGTCCCGGTCTCCTATGACTGTAAGAGCGGCACAGAGCCAAAGTCAGACTTCTACCTACGGGTGCTCCATCACAACAGAAGCTGCTTCCTTCCCCTTCAATCATGAGTACGTATGGGCTCGTGGGCTTGGCCAGCCAAGTGGGATAAGAAACAACAACAACAAGCAACTTAAAAATAATGTTAACTTAAAGTAGAATTTTAATAGTTAATTGAGGATAACTAAATTATACAACACATCTTTCTCATTAAAGTTTGGTCATGAGGAAGCAATTCTATTTATATAATATTTTTTAAACGCTTTCCTTTAAAAATTCTAAAATTTGACATTTGGTTTGGAAAATTTTAAGGAAATCACAACCTTATTCACAATATACTGTCATTTTATGAAAACTTAAGCTCTACTTGACGTCATAAATATGTAAATTTGATACTTTTATACCGTAAATATTTGCTTTGATAATTTAATAGATGTTTTGCTATAAAATGTTATTTTTTTTCCTTTTATAATGTCATTAACAGTCACAAATTTTAAATAAACAGACCGAGTTGATGAGAGATATTTATAAACATTTTTGCAAATAATTTTCCTTAACAATAAGTGAGGAAAAACACAAAAAAGATGACCGCGATTACTCAAAAGGGTATTTTAAGTTGGCCAAAAACAATAGTGTAAATTCGTGATTCTTAATCATTACTGTCTTCAATGGAGGATAAATAACACAATGCATGCATGGTATATTTATATTTAAATTGGGGGAAAACACTGATCACACAATATTAATTATATTTTCAGAAAAACATCTCGAGATTTCGTGTCTACAGTCAAATTCGTATTCAGAGGTTGATATCGATAATAAGAATACACTTTAATAAATTGCCATTTTTTATATTATTTTGAGTTCGAAATTATCGAATTAAGAAGATTTCTTTTGAATTAATGATATTATGTAATTGACATTGACATGGAATTAATGATGATATTTAATTGACATTCACATTAAATTAATGCTACTATTTAATTGACATTGGCATTGAATTAATGCTATTATTTAATTGACATTGGCATTGAATTAATGATATTATTTAATTGACATTGACATTGAATTAATAATATTATTTAATTAACATTGACATTGAATTAAGGATATCATTTAATTGACGTTGACATTGAATTAATAATATTATTTAATTGACATTGACATTGAATTAAGGATATTATTTAATTGGTAGCAAGATGGAATTTTAAATTATGAATTAATAATTGTAAAAATGTCTTTATGTATTTTTTATGTGTGGAAATATCATATACGATGCTTTCTAAAAAAACGAAGAATAATAAATTTATAAATTTTGGAAGCGCATGCTTTTTTTAAAAATTTTGAATAAAAAAATATAAAATTTATTGAAATTTGCATTCATCATTAAGATGTTGTATGTTTCAAACAATTTTTTATTATTTTTGGTTGAATATAAGGTTAATTTCATAGCATCCATTTGTTGTTATTAATATAAAAAACCCTAAATATCTTTATAGTCAGATAAAAGAAATCATGTATCCATCAAAAGCCATAACATTAAAATTTTAATTTTATTTAGCATGATAAGTATATTTATAATTCATACTTCGTAAAAAGAAATGAAATATAAGAAAAGTTATAAAATAAAATAAAAGGATTTAGAAAAGATCGAGTTATTCTAAGATTCTTTAATATTTGTGAATCAGAAATATTATATTTTATTTATATAATTGCATAAAAAATATTACCAATTCACTAATTACTTTCGCTTCCATTTAATGAAAACATTTTTGAACACTTTCTTAAGTGCAATAATAATATTACAAATACTAAGAAAAAGTAAAACATATCTTAATATCCTAATTTATGCATAATATTAATAATTATTATTGGCATCTATAACTAAAATACATTTATATATGCATACATCGAATTCGAAATAATATTCAAATTTCTCATTATATTTTACAACATTGATTATCATTCATTATCCAGAGTAATTTAGTTAAATGGAAGATCACATTTCCTAACTAAGGACGTATGACAAGAAGTAAGCACATTCTTTATTCAGTTAGATATTTTTATATAAAAAAAAAAAAAAATATTTTAACAAAATGATTGATTCAGAATTAAATATTAAGAAATATTTTAGCTTTGTAACATTTTAAAAGGAATTTAAATAATAACAGAATCGCGCATTTATTTATAACTACACTATTTAAATGTGCATAGGTATTTAATTTTATGAAAACAATACTAACTCAAGCTTAGTTTTAGATGCAATGTGCCAATAATATTTAATGTTTATAAATTAAATTTTATTTTTAATGCATCAATATAAAGGAAATATTTATAAAAAAAACCGAATGGACATAGTAATGATTAATGGCCATATAGTAAATGATTAGAAGATAAATTCGCATTCCAAACAGACATTGCATTATTTAATTTGGTCGTGAAGAATCGTTAAAATTCGAGATAAAAGAAAAAATTGAGATAAAGAATAAAGAAAATAATAATAATAATAAAAAAAAAAAAATTTAAGTCAATTCCTACTTTTTTTTTTACTATATTGCAGAAAAGTCCCTTACCAATAAAGTTGAAATTTTCCTCTTACATATGGCGCCATCTATTGGTAGATATATGCAACTTAAATCTAAAAAAACTAAAATTAATTAATTAAATTTAATTAATGAATTAATAATTGAAAAAACGGTATCAAAATCCAGTGTCATCCACTATAAGTTCAAAAAAATGTATTTGAACTTGGGTGGATGAATAAAAAGTATTTTATGAACGATTGAAAATTTGAACAAGATATATGTAGGGAGAATGTGAGCTAATATAAGGAATTGAAAAAAATAAATACAAATTATTTTGATGTTAAAGAGCATAAAAAAATTCGAATCAAAAGAAACATACATCAAACACAATTTATTCCTGACGAATCTTTCATATTTGGAGAGTTTGAAAATAATACAAGAATGAAAACATAAAACAAGTATTACAAAGTATTTCAGATTTCTTTACAAGTTAAAGATCTTATAAAAATTTAACATAGAAGATATACAAATAAAACTTAACTTATGTATAAATATTCTTTCATATTTGGAAATTTAAAAAATAATATAATAACAAAGAAAAAAAATATTACAAAACATTTTGTATTCAAATATTTATTTACATTTTATAAAAACATTATAAAACATTTTATATAAAAAAATTCGGATTATAGAAAACACACATTCAGAAATGTTTTAATTTTTTAAATTTTGTAATTATTCTTAAATGTTAAAAGAAATTAAAATAATTTAAAACTTTAATTAAGAAATTACTTATACGAGAAACAAATTACAAATATTTGTTACCTTATTTACATCCTGTTCATACAAAATCATCATCTGAAAGTTAATTGTAAATTAATGTAAAAGTTCATTTGTTTTCTAATTCTTTATAAAAAAAGCTTAAATAATTTATAATGGCAATTACTGTAGTACAATGTGAATTATTAATTTTACGTAATTTTTATTGAATTTCATAAGCAAATATAACAAAAACTTACAATAAATAACCTAAGTTTCATATTTATCAAATCAATTGCATAATTAACTCATACAAATAATAATTCATGCTATTTTGATTACATTTGGCATCTAATTATATAAAAACTACACACAGAAAACATTTTTAATTTGTTTCTTTCAGTTTTTTAAATTTTCTTCATGTTCCTTGGAAAGCACAATATTGGTCTTATAATACACCTCTTTTGATCTTATCCAGCTGTAGGAATTATCAAATAATATAACGTCTGTAATTAAAAGATAAGAATTAGTTTTAAAAGGAATTTATCAATATTATATAATCAAATAATGAAAAATAGCTTTAATGTCAAAATTTGTGTTTTTATAACAAATTAGAAATCGAAAATGGTACATGTAGTACTACCAATCGAACATAAATTTAAATACTACTATTTAAAATAATGTATTTTTAATACCATACCATACATATCATATATAGCATACCATATGTTTTTAATTTAAAATATTTATGATGAATTTCGAATATATAAAATATTTTAAAGAATATTTTTAAAAAACCCGAAAATTTCAAATCTTTTTTATAGAACGAAATACTTCATAGTCATGAGCATTTAATAAATTGATTAAATTTATAAATAAATTAAAGTTTATATACATATACATTCTAAGTATTGGCTAAAATAATTTTCCTTCAAACCTTATATTTTTAATTTTTATTGCTAAACTTTTGCAGTAGTTAAACACTTTCTTTCAGGCTACTTTAAGATTTTAGATGTATTTATTCTAATAAATGCTGATTTATTTCAAAATTCTGATTTTTATACTTTAACAGTTGTAAAGTTAAACAATTTCATTTGGATTGCTTTATGAGTTTCGCTGTGTATGTTTGGGGCGGTACGAAGAAATACCTTCCTAGTCGTTGATGATAAAGCAAGAATTCCGCGATTTCTCAGGTATTATTCCTGGAAATGTTCATTGAATATTGTGGTTGCAATTCAATGTTGTGGTTGTGGTTCTTTTCCTGAGGTAACACTAAATAATTGCGGTTCTTGTAGTGAATGATTTACGTCAAAGCAATTAGAGAACAATGGCAATAAATTGTAACATTAAAGAAACAAGATATTTTAAGTATATTATTTAACGGAAAATATTTTTGCAGATTTAAATAAAATAGATAAATTTGAACCCATTACTCATCAGAAAAAAAAATGTTAGATAAATATTTACAATAATTTGTACACATTTATCTTGGTTTCGATTAATAAAAATTTAATTTATTAAAGCAATACTCTTTTCAGGAATTATATAAGAACTTTTGTAATTAGTTTTAAAAAAAAAAATTATGCTTAGAAACGTTAAAAGACAATATTGCAAAACATAAAATTTTAAGGTAATCAGTTAATCAACTACGACTTGAAATTTTTTTCAGAAAACATTTTCAAAGACACTTTAACACTTTATCTTTTTAAAACATATAGTTCCAGTTTATATATTATATCTATAATATATATAATTACTTAATGATGTAGAAATGTAATAATTCCTAATAATATATTTCTTATTATGTATATTGTTAATAATATACGTATTCCTTAACGATATATATATATATATATATGAATTGGAACTTACCTTAAAAGTAAAATTTAATGAATTATACTCTTAAAAAATTTTTTTATGTACAATATTTTCTGTACACAATTTTATATTATATTCAAATTCATACTTACACTCCCCACTCTTTTCACATCTGTACATTCCTGTTTCTGAAAAATCTTCAGTTTCTAGCCTCTGCAGAGCAACTAATTCTTTCATGGTTTCTTCCTCTCCGTCCACCTCCTTATAGAAGAGACCAAAACCAATGTCCCTAGTCTTGGTTTCAAACTCCCACTCAATGATGGAGCCAGGCTCATCGATTTTTACCTCTACTTCTGAGAAGGAAGCTCTGGGAAGGGTTATTTTTTTCACCCCAGGGCTTTTTTCTAATGAATTTACACTTTTGTGTTGGTAATACTTTTCGTTAACCCTGAATCCATGGTTAACCTATAAGAAATATGCAGTTTAAAAAAGAAAAAAAAAACAGTATAAGGATATTGCAAAAAAGGCACTTGGAAAAAAATTAGTAAAAATAGTTATTATGGTAGGATAGAGTGTGAGATTAATGTCTCACGTTGTATTTTGTTAAAAAAATTGATTTTAATAATTTTTAAAACAAATAGATGGGAATTTAATCGAATAATGTATAAATCCGGCTAAATTATTTAATATTTTAAAAACTACGAGTATATACGTTACTTTTTAATTTCGGTTCATAGTGCACAGTAAATGAGATTTGTTGAATACATAGTAAAGGAAACTACGAAATACACTCTTTCAAAATGTTTTTCTACATTTTTTCTATCTTGTAGTGGAGTACCCAAAGTCAACTTAAAAATTGAAGGCTTTTGTAAAGTGTATAAACACAATGTTTGATATTAATTTAAAAGGTTTATCTAGTATTTTTTTATAAGAAAATAAAAATTTAAAGTAGTAGTTTTCCATCTGGAAATATTTATATATCCCTAACTGTGATTATGATTGACATCATCAATATAACGAGTATATTTCGCTTTTTAGAAATATTCATAGAACTACATTCATTAATATTTATTTCTATCTTGTTTCCTTAACGATTTACTATTAAGTCCTGTTGAGAAATTGTTAGAGGGGTCATCTTCATAATTACTTGAAATTGCACTAACTGTTAAAAATATTTCGTTGAATATCCATCGCAGTTAAAACGTTTAATTTTATTTAATTTTTTGATTAATTAAAAACTTCATTTATACAAAATAAGATTTAAGCTGAAAAAATGTTACAAATTCAAAACACACCAATGATGTACAAACAATCTTAATGTACCTTTTTGATAATTTTAAAGATAAACAAAATTTTTAATTCGCAATATCTATTTTATATTATTTTATTGTACTTCAATGGTAAATACTTCAATGGTTTATTGTACTTTAAACTGGTAAATAATTATATACTTGTTTATGAACGCTAAAAACAGTATTTAATTTATTTTACAAGAGAAAATAGTGATATTTCAAAGTTTAATGAGTAATTTAAGACAGATCTGTTTTAATCTAAACATCTACTTTCATTATTTAATTCTGTTGAATTGGAATTTTTTCATAAAAATATTTTTCGTTGTATTAAAAAAAAAAAAAAAAAAAAAAAAAAAAAAAAAATTAACTTCATATAAAAAAAATATTTTCTTCGCTTTAAAATATTTTATGGATTTAATTATGAAAAATATATTTTTATTTAAGAGAAATTTGACGAGAAAAAGAAATTTTGTAATATTTTATTTTTAAATCTTAATTTAAAAATCTATTTAAAAATTACCACAGTTATTGAAAAAAAAAGAAGAAGGATATAAAAAAAATTTCCATTTTGATGTGTATGGTTTAAAATATATATTTTTTATTATTAGTTTACATTATATGAAATTTTATAAAGATTTATTTATTTATCAAATTTAATTAAATATTCTTATATTACAAGATATTACAAAAATTATTTCTATTGCTATTTTATTCCTCATTACGTAGATATTAGGCCAGAGACATTAGACTTAAATTGATACTTTTTATTTTTGAATTTATGTTAATAAAATATTTGTAAGAAATTGCTTATAAATTTAGCCGACAGATGACGCCATTACTTATCAGCCTGCGTACTTCATGACAAAAGTTCAAAAAGTTTAAAACAACTTGTCTTGAAATCATTTGACCATCATGGCTTCATTATGATATAATAGTTCCATCGACAATATTTGTGTGTTTTTTCTTTAAGATTTTTTGTTCTTAAAACGAAGCAAAAAATATTTACTATCCAACTTTTTACTATGAAATTAACCTGAAATTAGTGTATAATTATCATCCATAATTATACACTAATCTCTAAATTTATCTAATCTCTCACTATTTTATCTCTCGATAAAATTCAAATTCTTTGGAGGCAAGAGACTACTTGAATAAATTATTAAATTACTTAAAAAAAAACTATTTAAATTTATTTGAAAAAACAATTTAAATTTTTAATATAAAATAATTAAATTTAGTAGATTACAAAAATTCAAAAATATATGCATATGATACGATTTTGAGACAAAAATATTGATAAACGGAATGGTAAAACAATTTTTTCGTATGGAAAATAAATTAAAAATAGACAATTTTATATATTTTTCAAAGTTAAAACTAAGGTTTTTGCAAAACTAATGTTTTTTACAAAATGAGAAAAGTTTTTAAGATCATGAAAGATGTATAAAAGTTCATAGAACAAGTCTTGTTGAGTCTGTAGTTTGAAAAAAATGTGTTGCGTTAAAAAACTGTTTGAAAGAGACTATCGTAAACAATGAAAATATTTCTTTTAACTTATAAATAAATATTTTCATTCCAAAATTCACATCGTTCGAAAGCTGAATGTTTGTATTTTTAAACTTAAACATGTCGGTTGATAAAAGGATCTGAGGTTGCAAGTTTAAATACAAAATTTTTCATCTTGGGTTGTCCAATTAATTTTTTGTTTGGAATAAATCAAAATAATTAGTTCTTAAATTCCTAGAAAAACTAAATTTCATTCTAAACCTACTACTACTACTATTTCATCCTATTCCTACTGATTAAAAATTATAATTAAAAATCTAAAATTTAAAAGATAGTGAATATCTTTTAAATTTTAGATTTTCAATTATAATCTTGAAAAGAACAAAACTTTTGATAGTTCTTAATAAGTTAATACGAATCCACTGTTGTGCTTTGCGATCCTAACTCACTACCGATTTCCACGCTTGCATATGCCACGCTTGTATTAATAGGTTAGATATGTGGTATTAAAGAACTCAGAAAATATTTTGAAACAAAAATTCTTACAAAAGTTTTGCACAAAGGACTGCCGTCAGGATCCTTCAAAGATCCTCCTAGAAATGTTGGCAGATTGTCAGCGTCAATGAGGTTCAAGAGCTCTTCCTGCCATCCCTCTGAGAAAAAAAAATATGTACACGTTATTCTATGCAAATAAGAATTAAAATCAACCAAGTATGACTTTTGAAATACCAATATTTTCATAAAGCAGAAACGATTAACGTTAATCCAAATTTCTATAAATCTATTTTAATTCAAACAAAAATTGTTTTTATAATAGTTTTGAGCACAATTCCTCTATTATTGATTATACTGATTTAAAATCAACCAAGTATGACTTTTGAAATACCAATATTTTCCCAAATTGTTGAAGCAGAAAAGATTAACATTCATGCAAATATCTATAAAACTATTTTGATTAAAACAAAAATTGTTTTCTATAACAATTTTCTGAGCACAATTCCTCTGTTATTGATTATATTGATTTAACATCAATCAAGTATGACTTTTGAAATACAATTACTGTCATAAATTGTTAAACCAGAAAAGATTAACATTCATCCAAATTTTTATAAGACTATTTTAATTCAAACAAAAATTGTTTTCTATAACAATTTTCTGAGCACAATTCTCTATTATTGATTTTGCTAATTTAAAAAAAAATCTGTTAAAAATAAATTTAAAAAAAAAACCTTTTTAAGTTTAATAATGGTAAAAAAATTGAAAATCATTCAGAAACTGGCAATATGTAAGAAATTGATATTCTTCTTTTACTAATACTTGGTATTTTATAGAGAAAATTTTGTTTTATATACAATTAGATTTCGCAGAAAGTACGATGCTAATATGAATGATAAAAAGTAGCATTAAAGGAATCAAAATCTAAGTGCTGTTATTTGGTTTCAAACAAAAAAATATTCACTGATGATAGAAATCCTGAATAAAGTAGGGTCGAAATTCTGAAATTGGATTAATTATCTCAAAGATAAAAGTTATTACTTTTAACTTTATTGAAATGTTAACATCGAAATGCTTGCTTCTGTGATAGCAAAACCTAACGAAATACTTCAATTCTAAAATCTACTAGATAACAAATATCACGAACTGTAATCTCAAAAATTTTTCTAGTAGATTGTAAATATTTTACTCAAATTTCTTTCGACCTTTTTATCTATTTTTATAAAATGATTATTTTTGACTATAATTATGTTCAAACTTATTAAATTTATGTTAATCAACTTATCAAAATCTTTTTCCGAAAATCAGAATTTATATAAAAATTTTGTTGAATTTTTTCTCTGTTTTTCTAATTCTTATCTTATTAGATTCTTCAAACATAAGCCATATAACTCAACTGAAATTCGAAATGCAAAGTAAAATGCTATTGTGGTAGATATTAAAAAATCGAATTATATTGAATTAATTTTAATGTATATTTTTTTACTGTGGTACGCTACATTGATTGTATTTTCTATGTATCAGTTTTTATTAACATTTATTTTTAAATTGTTCAAAATAGGTTATTAAATAGGTTTATCATGTTACAAGGCTGGAATCCGAATGTTTAATTTCATTATTAAAAAAAAATTTTTATTTCAAGAATTACATTGTTAATATCCATTACAATGCCCATTACAATATCCATTATAAAGTTTTCTTTGAAACGATATCCTAATATTTAAAGAAGATGAAAATGTACTGAAGATAAATCAAGTAAAACCATAACTCAGGAGCCTTAGTTTGTCTGATTTATAATTTACAGTCAAAAACAAACAGTAAACTATTCATCCCGCAAATGACTATTGTTTTTATCACAAATCACTTTTATTTTACAATTAAATACAAAATTACAGATGTCAGTTGAGCGAGCACATTTATTTAATTATAATTGAGTAATTCTTTTTAGGGGAGTGAGAGGTTATTTGATGCATATTGTAATTTCAAAATTGAAAAAATTTAAAACTTTGTAAAGAATCATAGTTTTTCAAACAGTTCCTTGTTTAGAGCTGTCAACGTGGCCTGCTTTAGACTTCTCACGAGGCATGACTACTTACAGAGTCACCTGTATAGAATAGGACTAGCTGATACAGATATCTGCTCCCTTTGCTGCTATAGAGTGCCCATGACTAGAGAGCACCTCATCATATGCCCAACTGTTCTTAACTATTTTCATTTGTTATGGTCTGAGAATAAAAACACGTAGCACTAGTGGATTGCCTTTTATTCCAAAACCAAACGCACACTGCTGGTGTTACATTTCTTTCTCCCGCCAGTCAACTCATGCCCACGCAGACAGGATGTTTACATTATCGGGCTCCGGTTTCCAACTTCGATTTTTCTTCTTTTTTTTTTACATATTATGCACATGGAGCTATTTATCCATGAGGCAACACCCTATTTGTTTTACTGTCAATGCCTTTAGTGATTGTTTTTGTCGCTCTTTACTGTATTGGGCTGTTCTTCGATAAGGACAGAGTGTCGGAGACGGGCATAGGATTTAGTTTTTTTTAAGCAGAGAGCAAGAAAGAAACAGCTTTATCAATCTTTATTATTTAGCATCGATACTAGAAATCTTTGATTCGAAAAATGTGTTGGTACAAAAAGGCTTCCATAGCATTGCTGTAGTATTAATCTTCTTGTGTATCAAGAATCATTTGATTTCTATTTTTTCTTGGACAACGGGCAATGGGTGGAGTTCCAGTGTCGTTTTAATAAATAGCGAAATCCAATGTGATTTGCGCTATTGTAGTTGCTTAAATTAAAGAGTGTAAACATAAAAGAAAAATAAAAGAATTTAAGAAAAACATCTCCTGCTTGAGAACAATTGAAGCAGGAGATCGAAAAAGCAAAAACTATCGGTACAATTATGAGTCCGTTCCACGATGCTCAAAAAATAAAATTAAAGTTAAAAATAAAAATTAACTGAAATAAAATAAATGACATAAAGATAAAATAAAAATGACCAAACAAGTTATATCAATTGAAAAGCAAGTCAGGTTACAAAGGAATTTCGGTTGTATCAAACACAACAGCTCGAAGTAAAAAAAAAATAAAAGTGGTA
Source organism: Caerostris darwini (assembly GCA_021605075.1). Classification (NCBI taxonomy): domain Eukaryota; kingdom Metazoa; phylum Arthropoda; class Arachnida; order Araneae; family Araneidae; genus Caerostris; species Caerostris darwini. The sequence continues at coordinate 21,926 of BPLQ01010211.1, forward strand.
CAGGGTGGTTACAGTTAGCAAAAAAACCAACAGTTGTTTTCTTTGATATTTTTCCTAGTCAACCTGCATTTTATAATACATCTTAATATATAATTTTAAAATATAAGTAAATTCCTTACCTGTACCGTATACATGAAACTTGGCCAACATTCGAGTGTTTAGAAAATTTTTGATAATGGAAAATGGAAGAGTAAAAAGTGAAGATGCTAAAAAAAAAAAGTAAGAATTTTTTTTATAACAAAAAGTAAAGTTTTTATTATAACAAAATTTTATTGTTAAAAAACAAAACTTTAATTAAATTTTCAATTAATAATGTTATCTATTAAGGAAATAATTATTTTCATCAGAAAAATAACTTACCATTAATGATAAAAAAGTTTTTCATACGCTCTGGATAATTATCTTGCTGCAAGTTTGAGCAGACGTATGACAGTTTCAATTCCTGAAAGAAATGAGAATAAAGAATGAAAGACTATAACGTCTCAAATTAAGTGCTATTTGTATGATAGTATAAAAACCAATGTTAGAAACAAATAATTGATTTTTATGGAAGAAATATGTGAATCTATTTTAATTTTAATTGACTACTGAAAACTAACCAAAACATTTTATTATAAAACAATTACAGAAATGTAAATTTGAGTAATTATTAGGTTCTATGCTAGAGCCAGCTGACTTCTCACTAAGTAGCTTAATGTTATATAACAAAAGTTTTAATTAATCTTACAGGACGCGTAAAAATTACTTATTTTATGCTTGAGACAAAAAATACTGTTTGAATTTTTAAGATGAAATAAAAAAGTTTTTGTATATTAGAGAATTCCATCAACTATGAGGAATTTTTTATTTAAAAAATGACATAAAATGTTTTTGACAATAAAGGGCATTCATAATGATTTAAAGTATTATCATTGTGGATTAATATGCTGTCACATTCAGTGTTTTTATTTCTAGTCAGAAGAATTTTATATTTTTATATTTTTATTATAAAATTCTTGTTGCAAGTACATATATTGTTGTTCAAGTTGCAAGTATATATATATATATGTTAAAATTATCTGACAATTAAAAAGTTATTTCTTTATTTGCAGGTTGATCGAAAAGCCATCAGCCTGTATATCACATTCTGTGTGCTTAGACGCTAATGTGTAAATGCTGGAAGTGGTTTTTCAGGCATTACACCGCAGAATTTTACCAACAAAGACAATATTTTATTACTAAATAGACAAACACAAGTGCAAAAATAAATAAGACACATCTAATGTGGAATTAAGTAGATATGTTCTTTACTAATAGTAGAGTTGGTACAAAAGGTTGTCTTCACAAAAAACAAACAAATGTAGCATAGTAAGTGATACAACTTTACTTATAAGTGCAAGTGACAATGGTTCCATGACACTGTCTCTCTCTATATATATCTGTGTATGTGTGTGTGTATGTAATATATATATATATATAATTGCATATACGTACCTTTTTTGTAAGTTGCATTTCCAAATGTTAAACCATCTACATCAATAATGTTGATGAATCCAATTAAGGTTTTGCCTAACTATAAAAGAAAGTATAAAAATCAAATTTTGGAGACTCTTGAATGCCAAAAATAAAGCAATCATTTCAGTTATTAATCTAAAAACCAATGATATTATTTTCCAAACATATTACAATTTTGTAAGAAAAGTTTATTATTTAAATTATATATCATTGTTTGCCTACGTATGCTAATTTTCTTATACAAAAGAAAAAGGGAAAATATGTGATAAAATAAAGTAATAAAATAATAAAGTTATAAAATATTTATGATTTTAAAAGCATAAAATATTTAGTCATAAATATTTTATGCTTTAACGATAATAAATATTTTATAACTTTAAAATCCATATATTTAAATAAATATATAACAAAATGTGTTTAATTAGCCTAATGTTTTCAAATATAGCCTCTTAAGTTAAAAATATTTCGATTTTTATATTCAATAAAAATTGTATGTATCTTTAAACAAATAAAAAAATCAATATATTGTAAATAACAAGTTGCATTGTAAATAAATCAATATATATATATATATATATATATATTGTAAAAATCAAATTAATGTAATAAACAAGTTTAAATATATATTTATAAAAATATTTAATGGCTTAAACATATTGCGATTGATATTCTGTAACGAATTAAGCATTCTCTTCACCAATTTGCTTACTTCAAATTTTCAATCTTTATCAACAAAAATTGTTAATTGTCAATCAAAAATTGTCTCAACAAATGTTGTACAATTATCAAATCAATAGTAATGAAGAATAAGAATATAGTTTTGGTCTGAAATATGAAACATCCTTTAAAAATAAATTTATTTCGAAGTTATTCTGAAATAAATAACATTTCAGATAAGACAGCAGAAAAAAACAGTAGATGTAAACTCTTTTCTTCAGACAATGCTAACTTTGGTATTTTTTACCAAAATAAATAAAAAAAAATGTTTTAATTTTATTTTTTCCACGTCTACTTATCAGAACGAATTTATTTACAATAGCAGAACAACTTAATTTTATAAATGAATTTTTATTGTTTTTGCATTTTTTTTTTTTTTTTTGCCAAAAGAATAAACTAAGACTGTTCAAAAAATTAAATGTGATATGTAATATATATCGAAAAATGTTTAAAAGGAAAAATTCGCAAGTGATTAGCAATATTATGGACTGCAGTATATAGGTATTGTTAGTTTATTTGAAAAATCTAGGAATTACTTTGTTGCAGATGGCTATTAAATTATTAGTTAATGAATCTGGACATTCATTGACTGCAAGAACAATAAATATGCTGATAATAGAAGGCCTACAAGATTCTAAGATGAGAAAAAAATTCTCTAGAGCTTTGTAGAATGCAATGAAATAGGCTCTAATCCATAATTAATCTATATCGGAAGGTTACAAAATTATTTTTCTAAAGATAAGCATAGTGCTTATTTTTTACAGTATAATGATATTTTACATATATATATATAAATATTTAATAAAAACTAATATCTTGAAAAGAATAATTTTTCTGTTAGTTTAAAGTAGGTAGTAAGTAGTTTTGATAAAATATTCGAATTCAAGGGTGACGAATAATATACGAAATTAATAAATCAAATTGTGTTATCACCACCTTAAAATATAGAAAAGGAAACAGAATGATCTGTGGATAAAACGCGTGGCTGAAAAATTAATTTGTAAGATTGTATTTCAATGAATTTATAGATGCAATTGTGTGTCTTGAATTTATAAAGAAATGAGACACAAAGCAGCAGTCTTAAATTTCTGCACTATAATGCAATATGCAACAATGTTACACATATTACGAGCTTTAACGAAGTGGATACAGAATGACAATTTGCTTATTTTAAAAGGCCTACCAGAGTTTCTGACATTAAATTACCAACTAATATTAAGCAAATTTTTTCTTAAAACTAAACTTTTTTTAAAATATAACGAATCTAGTTTTTCTTTCTTAAATTTTTATTTGATCTATTCATATAACTGCATCGTGTATTTGTGATGCTTTTACTGATTTCCATTGAATTCACTAAATGAAGTTGAGCTTAGTGAAGTCCAAAATACACAGTCTTGTTTTCAATTCTTTGTAAACAAAGGTTTAAAAATTAAAATAATAACATTTCTATTCAATTTTTTCCCGGTTCCATGCGAATGACGTTTCTTTTTTTTTTTTAAAAAGAAAATGCAGAATTTTGAAAAAAAAGAAGAAGAATTCCAATTGATTTCATGAACATTTAGGGAACATTTATTTTCTGAACATCTATGGAATCTTTTAAATGGCATCTCAACATTCAGTCACATTCAAATTGCCTTCTAAAAACAATATCCAAGAAGTATAAAATGATATAATTGTGACAAAATGTTTATAAAAGTATTTAACTTAACCAATATAGCTGATGCTGTCAAAACCTTAAGGGAGACGCCACCAAATATTAAAATTTTAATTAATCTATGTCTATTATTAATGATGAAAATTATTAATATCTGTGATTAATAATTAAAAACTCACTTCTTTAAAGTTAGTTTTAATCTGTTTTAAAATATTTGAATTTATTAGGAGTGCTTTATAATTTTAGTCAAGACTACATTTAAAGAAATCAGATAACTTTCCGGGTATTTGTGTATAAAATATACATGTATAAGCCTTGCGTTTTTAGCATGGATTTTTTTTTTTTTGTAATTATTGCTTGATATTTTTGGTAGATAAAATTAGTGAATATGTTTATGTATTTAATTTTAAATTTAATATTACAATTAAAATTTTCTTCCTTCATTCTGTAGCATTTACAAATCAAAATCAACTTTTGAAGGCTTTTCTAAATTTATGTTTAATATATAATCAAATTAAATATGATGAATATTAATAATCAACATATATATTCTTAGAAATTAACAATTACAATATATACTAAATAAGAAAAAAATTTAAAATAAATAAAAGAAGACATTTTGCTGTATTGTTGGAATAGTTCTATTAAAATACAATAACAAAAGGTAATTAACTTTAAAAAATATCAGTTCAAAGTTTTTACTTTTTTGCTTTGTTTATCTAAAAGCTTCTCTCCTTCTTCAACAACATGCACAATAGCTTTCTCTATATCAGGATATTTAGCAGCCATATGAATCCCTATTTTTTGGGAGATAAATTTTGAATACCAATAAGAAATTAAACATTTTTGTTTCTAATTAAATGACAAGTATAAATCTTAAAGTATAAATTTTAAAAGTATAATTTTAAAAAGTATAAATCTTTAATTTTAAATAAATAATTTTTCATACCGATGAAAGCCTAAATATATATTTTTTTTTTCATGTGACTTGAAAGTTTTCATAATCATCTTAAAGTGAAATATAAAGATATACACTGCCAGACATAGAAAATACCATGAGTATTCGGGTGTATAAAATTAGTGGAATGCAAATATAAAGGAATACGCAGCTAAACAAGTTATGCAGATGATCTGAATTGCAAGTTTGTCTAACATGATTATAACAGAATATAGAAGGGAAGAAAACGGCGTATGAACAAAAAATAACTACACTCTATCACCAACAGAATCCAAAATTTTGAGAAGTACTACATTTCAGAAGACTCGTGGGAATTAAGAGATACTGGACGATAGCATCGAAGGCAGTTCCTGCAAACGGACGACTTGGAGAGGGATCGAATTATAGGCTTAAAGAACCAGTGGTTGGATTTTCCGTTGGATGGTTGCTAAAATGCACGTAGATGTGCCCACTGCGAATAAAATTTAGAATTTGGACCATCTGGATCAATGAATGGAATGTGAAATGTGGTGAAATACCAGGTTCACTTAGAAGTACATCAGAACAGGATCGACATATACGAAAGAAAACGATTGGGCTCTAGAATCATCTAGTCTTGACATTCTATGAAACGGATAGGGAACTTTGGATGCTCCAATATCTGGGAGAACAGTTTGACTACAATTGGCTGAAAACTGGTCACACACAAGTCTCTCTACGCGAATATTTCCATTGACGCCAACCCACAAATGTGAAAGAATGCATAAGTGTCGAGAACCAGTTCACTTCAACGATTAAATTGCAAAATGTGGTGTTCAACGACGGTCTCAGTTCTGTCTGTCAGATGATAGTTGTCAGATTAGAGATTGAAAGCGTCGGAGAGATAAAGCCAATCCTACTATTTTATTGTTGAATTTCATGCGTTCGTCAACTTCAGAAAATGTTTGAGATGCTATCAGACGAAATAGCAAATCACCCCTGGTACAGATGAAAGACACATTGACTGCACGACGATACGTTGTGCTACAGACAAATGGGCTCCCTCCCATTTGGCGTTTGTAAAATGATATTTCCAGTGAGACAATGCGAGACCCACCACCGAACGAGAGTATCTAAGATCGATGCCACCATCTGCCTGCTCTGCCTCAATCTAAATCAGAGGTCGAACTGTGGGAAATGGTGAAAAGCATATGGTATCCTATCCTTCAGGACACTATCCTCACGCTAATTTGAATCTATTCTGCTTAGGACTGATATTTACATCTCCGCGAGATGTGATTCTATTTCCTAATGGGTATAGTATCGCTGTATAAAATTATCTTATAAATGAAATCACATATTACATATATAACATTAAAACATTTACATGTAATGCATTTTTCTCTGTATATTAATTTTCATCCCATTCTACCCACTCTTCTATGGTGTTGCATTTTATATATCGAACAGTGCATATTTTTTTTTATTGAAAATCTACCGAGGACTTTTAAAAATTGTGGTATATAGAAGAACTATTTTATTCTAAAATGTATATTCGTTTGAAATATATAGATTATGTAACATTTATTCAATTTAATTAATAATGCTAATAATGGTGAAGTCATTACCTCTTACGTCATACTTTCCAACCGCTATATAAAAATATGGGCAACCCTCTTTGTCGTATCCAAGTAAAAGTTTATCGAGATACTTCGCTAAAGCCTGAAAGACAAAAATTAAATTTAATAACTTACACATAAAATTTTTTAACTACTTGTTATTCATTTTTGTAATATAAAAATATGGGCACAATAATTTCTTTAATCCTACTTATTTGGTACTGAAAGATTATTTTTTAAAGTATGGAAGTTAAGTAATACATTTCTTTAAAATAATCAGTTTTAGTTTGTCAATTCAAACGCCCAATAAGTGATATTGTTTTACGTTTTGTTAAAATATGATTTTTGGTCTTGCAAATTACTTGATTTTTGCAAGTAATGAAAGTAATATGAATCGCATAGTTAAAAATATTATAATTTAAATAATAAAAGAAGGTGTTCTAACCTTTTGAACTACAAAAAAAAATCTAATTACATTTAAAGAACAGACGCTGCTATTTTTTTATTTACCAGGTAAAAACATATGTCCTTTTCAATAGTATATTTTATTGGCTATTAAAAACGTCAAAACTCTCATTTATGCATATTCATATTGGGTAAATTGATTATTAAAATAATAAATGCAAACTAAACGTGATGCTTAAGGTTGTTGTTGTCTTTTTGTCATTGTTTATTTTGTAATTTATAACTATGGTCTCTAACTATCTATAACTATGATGTCTAACTGGGTAAAGCAGTGTTATCACAATGCTGCTTTACCCAGTTAAACTCTGTTCCAGCTGAGTAGAACTTTTAGTCCACAAATAATTAGATATCCAAAATATTTTCTTACTTTTTAACTATTTTTATACTTTATGCTTTTACAAAGATAATATTTATAATTTTAAATATATATATTCATTTTAAATTTAAAAGAATTTTTTGATTGTTCAAATGACATAAGAAAAGATTTAAATAGTTGTGGTAATTGATTTATATATAATACAGCTTTGTATATAATAAATAAGACTCTTTCTTTATTACATTTTTATGAAGATATAAAAAAATAGTTTTTCTTACTTTTTATTTTTGAATTTTATTTGAGTATCAATACATGCGATGAGATTGTAAATTTAATGATTTTTTTATTGATATTTATTAAAAAAAATGTGATTATAAAGATTGCTCCCAATAGAAGTTAAATTTCATGTTGTGGTGGAAAAGAAAATAACTTCAGGCGTTTATCAACAAATACTATAAAGGAAATAGATAGAATTCATTAGAGTATGAAATAATGAAACATTATCTACGTTGCTCAGAAAAAAATTTAATTGGTTAGTACAAAATGAAAACTCTTGATTCTAATATTTATATGTAAAACTACATCGATTGTCGTTATATGGTGGGATCAAATAGTGAATTTTTTTTTCCAAAATAATTTCTCGTTTTTAAAATTAAATCCATGAATATGGTATCACCTGAAAAAATGTGCATTAAAATTTCCCCAAAGATACTGGAAATTCAATCCAGCTCTACCCAAAATCTATTGGAATAGAAAATGATTTTAATAGTAATTTTTTTTAAATTTACTTTATGTTGTCATTTAGATTTCTTCTCGTTAGTTTAATATGATAAATTAACTAGATGGAGGGTGAGTGGGATGGTATGGATATTAAAGTTTTTTAACTAGATGGCGTTAGCTTTTTCTCCCTAGCGCGCATGCTCATAGGAAACATTATTGAGATAGAGAGAAAAATAACGGAAGACTCTCTATTATTAACCGTTTAAAGGGATGAAAGATCACTGGAATATTGATTAAATTGATAATATAGCGGGTTGAAGCGATCATTATTATGGTGATAATTCAGCGTTACAATAATCATTATTCTGAAGAAACTGAAGCTTCTCTCTCTATCAACGTAAATAGGAAGTGATGATTTGCCCACATAGATGCTCACAAAATAACCAAAATAGCCAAGTTCACCTTCCTTAAAACAATTTGCTGAACCTGATTAACTCCAAAAAGTTTATGGAAAATTAACTCATAACATTAAAAATATTTTGCGTGGTCTGTTTTCCGTGAAAATATTTTATTAATATCAAAACTGAAACTAAATGAACATTAATCATTTTATTTCTTTCGTTATTATTCTATTTTATCATTATAATACGTTTTATTTGAATAGCTTTCAAATAAAACATATTATAATGATAAAAAAAAATTGAAGAAAAGAAGAAGGAATCAATAAGATATCAATAAAGAAATTTTAATAAATTCATTTTGTGCATTTACTTACCTCTGGTCTTTTGTAGTCCGTTAGAATTTTGTCTATATTATTGTCTTTTCGCCATTGTAATGTCTAAACAAAAGAAAACTGCTTTATTATTTAACATAAATAATATTTTAGAATAAATTACTGAATTATTATGATACACTTTTTAGTGAACTGATTTTTTTGAGAAACAATATCTTCTGATTTATTTTCTACTAAGGATTTCTATAAAACAGACATACATTTCTATAAAACAGTATAAAATACAAGATAAAAGACGTGTATTATTTCATGTTATAGTTCAAAAACAAAATAATTAAAAAACGGAGATTAATGAAGGTTAATATGAAATTAAATATAAAACGCATTATAGTGTTGGTTTTCTAAACGTTATTTATCTCAAAAATTAAAAAGCATTGGTATTTGGAATTTTATTTAATGTTTTGAAAAATGTTTACAATTTTAATATCATGAATAATCGATATACATTAATTTTTGATATGTTAAAATTTTGTCAAAGAAGAACTTAATTATTTATTATAGTGTTCAAATTGCTAATAATATAGATAACCCTTTGCTAAATTTTCATTATTGATTATTAAATGACTGCAACATGAGAATAATAAAAAAAATGTTAACTGCAATGTCGAAAATATATTTTGAAAAACCTTATATATCTAAAATATAAACATTTTATATACAAATATATAAATTTGAAGTTAAAAAATTTATATATTTACAGGAATGATGCTAATGTTACTTTTATAATAGAACTAAATCAACTGTTGGTAAATACGACATCTACGACATTATTTGCCATTTGCTCATATAAAAAGTATTAATAGAGAATTATTAAGACATCAAATTTTTATTTTGTTCTAATTTGTTTAGTATCGAATATGTTTCACATACATATTCGATATTTATTGGTGTATTTTAGGTCCTGAAACCATTTTTCCTAAATATTGATTTTCAAAATATTGATTACAATCGTTTCTTTAATAATTTCCATTTTATTGCTTGAAAAACATTGAAATAAATTGTGAATTATGCAGATAAAGTTATATGGATGGAAAGTTGAAAAGAAGATATAAGGTATTGAGGTAATGCCTGGGATCATGTTGTATTTGTGTAATAGTTGTTTGCTACTTGACAAAGCTAGATAATAATTTATTAGACTTCCATAAACAGCAGACCATCTTGACTACAGGGCTGGGTATTGCAAATTTAATCATGTTGTCATCTTGCTATGAAACTACAGCTCTTATCATTTGCTTTTGCTTTTCAGTAGTTAGCATATCAAATGTATGAAATAAAATTGAAAACTGCGATATGGAAGATTTGTTGGATTGTTTGTGTGCATAAACTTTCCAAGAAGGGTGCCTTTATCAATGAATTTATTGTAGTGAATGCATGGGAACACATAGTTCATCATACATATTTGCTTTTGGATTTCGCATCCATCGATCCATATTCCTATTCTAGCTACAATATATCAGTATAGACGCATGATTGGAAACTTAGAAATAAGCAATTAAGGAGGAAAAGCTCATTTGGACAGCAAATACCATCTTACTTAACATCATAGAACTGAAAAAAGTTTTTTGAAGGAATCTCGAATCAATAAAAACGAACGTCAACATCATTATAAAATTTATAGTAGTCTAAATTATCTTGGAGTCACCATGTATACAACGCACAACTCTTTCAGTAAAGAACAACATTGATTTTTCATAACTCTTTTACTCTCCACAGGAGAATCTAGATCTGATAGATATGTAACTTTAAGGTTTCTGAAAGATAAATTTATGTACTCTAAAAATTCGTAGTTGAAAATAACAGTTATTAATAAGTAAAAATGTGCCATATTGTTGTAAAGATGAAAAATATACATCAAAATAAGTATTTTGATGAAAATTATTCATTTTTTATTTTAATAAATATTTTAATTGAAACTGTTCTAAAATATCACTTGAAAAGGAATTTTCAGTGTTAAGCTTATAATTAAATTTATTATGATTTACTAACTAAATTTAAAAGAAAAACAATCAAAATTACTTGCGCCAAGTTTGTTAAAAAAAGTATTTGTTTTTAATATAGTTGATTCAAATTTTTAAGAAAAAATAAATAACAATAGAGAAAAAAGGCAATTTTTTTCTCATAATTAAAAACGCTTTTCTGTTAAATAAAACAAAATAAATTTTTTATGTTTTATTATTCAGAAAAAATGTTTTTTAAATTAATTTTGTTATATTCACTGATTTTTTATAAAAAAGTACCCTAAGGAAACATATTTATAAATTTATGTACAGAAATAGTTATAGATAGAATATTTATAGATACAATATAGATATAGTTATATATAGATACAATATTTTCATAAATATGTAGGGAGCAAGTTTTTAAATACTACATATCAGCAGAAAAATAATTGGAACGTGCAACTTGAAACTGTCATTGTAAATGTATGAAAATGTTTTTAATGATAGTAAATAGTTTTTAATTTTGTATTATTTTCAGTTTTGAAACTAGTTTTCAAAATTCATTAATTTTATGAACTAATTTATTAAATATAGATTTTAAAATATTCTATTATTTAAAATCAATTTATAATAATTTACAAAAATATTGTAATTTTATATATCTTTACAATTTTTGTATTATTTTTCAAATATGTTTTATGTTGGCGCTGAATTAGTATTGAAATTATAAAGTACCCTTAAATTTTAATTCAAGATTTTACAATTAAAATTCATGTTATATTATTAAAAATTTTTTTTAATATGCATTCATTCTCAATTCTTTGGAATCCGTTTTTAGATTTAAATATTCAATAGGAATAATTCATCTAGATATAAAAGTTAAAAAGTGATATGCACAATTAAAAAAAATTTTTGCATTATACTACTTACGTTTCGGAGCATAGTTTCAGCTGCATCAACATCAAAATCTCGAGCTAAGAGAAAGATTTTACGGAAGTATTAAGCATCTCTTATTAAAATTAATATTTATTACAAATTTTTTTAAAAGCCATAATATAACTTTAAATATTATTAAATTTAGATTATTTAATTTAACTTTAATATTATTTTAAAACAATTATACTGTAAAAAGCCTCATTAATAATTGAGTAAAATGAAATAAAATAATTTTAAAAAGTTAAATAACATATTTAATAATCAAAATTTGAAAATAACAAAAATTACCTTTTAGAAATCTGTAATATAGAGCTGCTTCATCATATACCTTTCGAGGCAAATCTTTTGAAACTCTTCTTTTCATCTAATAAAAATATTTTGTATTAAATAAATATGAATGCCATGTGTTTGTGGTAATTTTTAAGTTACATATACAGTTTTAATTTAGTATTAGTAATTGTTTATTTGATTATCTTATTATCGTTTTATAATAAATTTTTAGTAAATTAGAAAAACAGTAAATAGTAAATATATTATTTTAGTAAATAAAATAATTTTCATTTTATAAAAAATTAAATAATTTTTTTAACTAATTAGAATAAAATTCAAAATTTGAACACCAGTTGTAGAAATTTCAATTCTTACAACTGCTGCTCAAATATTCAAATGGTGTACAACTGGTGGTGAACTTTGTCCAGATTCTTTCTTTTCATGCTTTCATTATTTTATTATTTTTAATGTAATATTTCTTTGAATAATTAAACTTATATTTTCAGAATACTAAAACAAATCTTATACCTCTTCTATGGCCTCTCTCTCTGAAGAGGAAAGATCAAGATCTAAAGATGCTGTCATATTTGTTCTTTTTGTTTCTGTTCTTTACTTTGTAGTTATAAATTTAAGCCACAGAATTATATCTCGGTTTTTAAGAATCTGAAATAAAAAAAAAGAATAAGAATACATTTTATTCAAGTAGAAATACATGAAAAAAATAATTTTTGTGAATCATATTTATTTATATCATTGTTAAATCTATATTCAATGAGTTTAAAAAAAGCAATTTTTATCAATATATTTTTAAAATTTAGTCACTCAACACAGGAATGACAGATATGCAACAGTTTTTGTGAATATCTGGTTTTTCTAAGGTGAACTATAGGTAGAAGTTGCCTTATTAAGCAGCATTTATATTGTGCCAAAAGTTGGAACAAAAACTGTCCAAGACATGACTTTTATCTTCCTGTCTCCTTCTCAAGCCCAAAGGAATTCATATCCGACCAACGAATTAATAGTATAATTCATTGACACAAACAGGAAATTTCGGTGTTAATTTCATATGCCGAATTTCAGCTCATGAAAATATTTAAAAAAAGATAGAAATACATCATGTTTCTGATTGCAGATCATTAAAACATGTGTAAATAAATAACTTCTAGCAATCAGATTGTGTATACTTAGTAGTCAAGTTAGTATTCCCATTGTAACTTTGGTGCTGGTTATAGGGACTTAATTCGAAATATTTATTTATAAAAAACATTTTCGTTCCAGTCGGTGAAAAAGATCCAACGAGCCATCGTTGTTCCTTTCTCCCATTAGTCATTGCTGTCACTAGTCTGTCGATTGCATATCGGATTATTTATAATAACGAACAAAATGCTGTCAGAGCAATTCTTATAATCGCTGTGTCGCTTACTTAGATTGCCATTGACCTTGTTCAACGTCTTCGGTCAATATCGTAGATTCATAAAATTGAGGTGTCATCAAGACCTAAACCTTTAGCAATCCTTGATTTTACTATCTTTTATTTTAAACTTAATTACATCTCCTTTCTTAAATGGTAACAGTTTCTAATACTGTGAGCAAACTTGTATTATAGTATTACAGTCACAGGGAGTAAATGGAACTGAATCAGAAATCCAGGTATGCTCAAAATTACAATTTCTTCTTTTTATTAAATTCCTTCTATTAGCTCACACTCTCCCTATATATATATATATATCTTGTTCAAATTTTCAATCGTTAATAAAATACATTTTATTCATACACTCAAGTTCAAATACATTTTTTTTGAACTTGTAGTGGATGACACTGGATGTTAATACAGTTTTTTCAAATATAAATTCATTAATTAAAGTTAATTAATTAATTTTAGTTTTTTTTAGATTTATGTGGCATATATCTACCAATAGATGGCGCCAGATAAACTTAAAAAAATAAATGAAAATTTTTTATAAAGGACTTTCTGCAATATAGTGAAAAAAAAAGAAGGAATTGACTTAATTTTTTTTTTTTTTATATTACTTGTTTTAAATATCATCAGTTTAGCATGATCGATGATGGTATAATATGACATTGTGATTTAATATGATTTGGTATAATATATTTTGATGATCTAGAGTTTTATTTTTATTTTCATTTGGACACCGAAATGAAATCATATACATGTTGAATCTAAAGATTTTTTTATATGAATTATTTATTATCAGTTTTAAAACGTTTTTATGTGTGTCTCAGGATGCCTTTTTTAAGTTTAACATATTATAAGTAGTTTATAATATAATATATATATGTATATGACTTATACTTAAGGAAAGTAATTACTTTCAAATAACAAAAAAATTAGTTTACATAATTTTTATGGAAATCAATTATTTTAAGAGGTAAGAAAGTAATAAGGCCAGGAAAGTCACTATGGATACAAAATTATGAATATTTATGGAGCCATAATAGCAAAACTAATATATATATATATATATATATATATATATATATAAACTGAAGTATAAAATTGAAATGAAATTCAATGATAATAAGCAATAAATACAAATTTAAAGAAAGATCTTTTTGGCATTGTCAGATGTGTATAAATAATTTTCCTATCATCAGATGAAAAAGCATATTTGAGTAAAAGATAAAGGTCAATTATGGGTAGGGGAAAAACTATTTTCTTATAAAAGAAGGAAATATGTGAAAAGTATTGACGTCAATAATAAAAAAAATTATCATCATATTATAATAGAAATTGTTGGATAACTTATAAAAGGAAGAAAAAAATTAAATTAAGAATCCGTCATGATCGATAATGTTTGCTGGAAAAACAATGCATGTATTTTAAGTATCTAAAGATCTCAGCTATTGTAAAAGTACCTTGGATGTGTTGATAGGTATACTAAGTACTTTTATCTAAGAAATTTAAGACTTCCTGTTCAAAAGACGCCACTGAATGAAATTTGCTTAAGTTAAGATATTATAGGCACGTGCAATTTATTTTTAACTGCATAAATGATATTTTCCCAGACTTCATAATCTAAACAATTATATAAATATACGATAAGCTTTATTTATTTTGGTATATGTAAAGAATTTGTAGGTATTTTTTAAGAAATTGTTTGACTATAGCAATTAGTTTTTCCCCTTAAATTTATTTAAAGTATTTAATTAATTATTTAATCATAATTAATTGATGTAATTTAATTATTTGTCAATTTAATTAATAAAAAGTATATATTAATTTAATTAATTTTTTAATTAAATTAATTAAATTAGTAACTTATTTATTTATTCAATATGTTCACTTAACTGTTAATAAAATAGTGAAAAGAGCTATGCAGAATGTAAGCAATAATAATGAGCGATTTGTCTAATCTTTTACACTTATATCAACATAAACACCCTTAATTTGATCAAAATGGCCAAACATGCTGTTTCCCAATTAGGAATGCTCAGTTTGAAACCTGAATAATTGGGGATGGGCACGATAAAATCTTAACTATAAATCGAGAAAGAAGGTGCAATTCCACCTACTAGGTACCGTCCTTGAAGATTCTCTTTCCAAATTGCACTGGGACCAAGAAATACAACCTCGATTGAGGCGATATTGATTGATTGAGATTGAAGCTTTCATGATGTTCCTGAATATGATTTAGGAAGACATAACAACAATATATACAAAAACCTGACTAATGTTTTTAGATAATCCAAAAATAGTTCAGTTTTATGGAGTTATACTTTGAAAATTTGAAATATAAAGCAAACAGCGTAAATTTATGAATATATTTACTTACACTTAAGTTTTAATAACAAAATTAGAATTTCGTGATGCTGATACAAACTACGGACAATATTTCCACGAAAGATTATTAAAATAAGTACATCTATAAAACTCTGGCTTAAAAAAGGACTTTCTTTAGAATTAATTTACGGAACTTTGTGTGAAAGAAAAGTGAACAATCTCCTAAATATAAAAGAAACGTAATAATTGTGGAATGTAGAAGGGAGTAGAATTTTATAAAAGTTAATGTGCGCTTGTAAATAAAAAAAATTGGAAGGCTATTTATAGACGATCAAATAAATTTGATATTGATCAAAATTTTCATATCTGTAGAAGATATGAAGATTAAAAGTTTTCAAAATATGTTTTGTTTTTGATTTCATCATATTTTTTTCACAATCTAAACTTTATAACATGAATATTGTTGAATTTGAAAAGGGGATCAAAAAAAATCTTTATAAATAGAAACTAAGTTTTGTTATTTTAATAAGTTTTCTATAAAATTTGAACTTCATTATTAAATGCTACATCAAAGAACAGGTGCAAGTAGCCCGCGGGTATAATGAAATGTTTCATTTTTTCGGGTCGGCATGTCGAGTTCAAATTATAAGCTGGAAACTTTGGCTTTTATTTTAAAAATATAGTTTCTTTTGAATTATAATATATACTTTCTTGAATCATATTTTTATGTGTTATTATTTGTGACTCTTTTTTAACTTTTTTATAGCAACAATGCTTAATTTTAATAACATCCCTCATAATTCAACAGTTTCGAACAGAAGAAATATAATTAAAGGGTAGTCCAAATATGTATTCATAATTACAAGATTATTTTCAAAGTGTGTTTGACAAGGGTGTTTACGAGTTTAATAGCCATATAAATTTAATAATTAAATTCATATTTCATAGTATGATTTTCATACAAAATAGTACTTATCAGCAAAGTTCATTAATATTTTACATGCATAGTTAATTATTTTGATAAAATATTTATTTTAGTGTACAAATATGTTTTTTATATTCCTCTTATTCTTTTTTTTCTAAAAAAATGGGATTATATGACAAATAATGTGTACATCAAATACATTCTAAAGTGAACTATTACAACTAAGGATAATATAAAAATTCTACATACATTGGCCAAGGAATTAAAAAAACCTTCTAGAATCCATGCAAAAGTTATTTACGGTCAAGGTTATATAAAATTATCTAAGTATGAGTAAATATAATTAAAAGGAAAATATAAAAATTCACGAGAAAGGAAACAATAGAGAAAACAACGGATCTTTCAGCATTTCATGTAACATTTAGTATTGGGGCTCAATTAACAAAAACCACAACTGCCAGGAGAGAACAGTGCTTTCTGGAAAGCAGTTATCTAGAGTAAAAGGGACTTAACTGTAATAGCTGTGCAACTGACACTCTTTCCGTCTGAATAATAAACCGAAATTACAAAAGACGACAATAGGCTATTGTATGCGAATGAGGAAACTTCTAATTTCTGCAAGTAATGTCAACAATATCTTTCATTGACATTGAAAACACAATAAAGGACAGAAAAAATAATATTTAACGCAAATCGGGATAATAAAAATAATTTTATACGCAATTTTTATTCACTTTTATCAAAATAAATTAGGTAAAAAACAATTCCTAGATCAAAACATCCAATACATCAGATTCCTGAGAATTTTATTGAATTGCATTGTATCAATCAAGAAAGTTCTAAATTCTAATTCCAGCAAATGTAGCAGACAAAACAGTCCCAACATTTTTTCTGTACATTTATTAAATTAAACAAAAATTCAAATTTGAGTTATAAAATTTACCTATTTAACAGCCACAATCGCTTAAGATCAGCGATTTTTGCTGATTTAGAAGAAAGTGCGCTTTAAGTGATCGGATGTTAAAAGAACTGCTAATAAATCGATTGTTAAGACCACAGCTAAGGACAGGCGTAAATTTTCAAACATTTGTAGTTTATTCAATGGCAAGGGACCATTGATTAGGTGACCTCTAAATGATTACATAAACATTTCGTAGCATAAGTTAAATACTATATGAATGACATATAGTATTTAATATGAAATTTAAAGTGTTTCATTCTTGGCAAAGACTCTTGTAATCCAGCCATAGGATACCCAATTGTGATTTTTTTCTGTCTCTGCTATCACATCATTGTTAAATCCTCCTGTTCAGTGTATATTAAAGACTTTTAAGACATATTAAGTAAGACGAACATTTTACGAGGTAGCATTATCAGTTATGGATGGGAGGAAAAAAAGTCAAATTATAAACAATTTTGTTTAGTGTATGTCAGGTTTGGAACCAATCTTCAATTTCTCCTACAGAGTCAATAGTACATTTTCTGCTGAATATTCAGAAATTTATCTGTTGCATACAAATAATCTAAGATGAATAGTCAAACTTATAACTATATATACTTATAACTTTTACACATATAGAAGGTATAGAGTTTCATGGGAACCCCATAAAGCGATGAGTCCATACATATCTAGGTATATGCACAGTTCAAATCAGAGTAAATATCTGGTAAAAGCATTGCTTAGGGAAAATTCCTGTACTTTGAAACTAGTGCCTTGATATATTATTTGGAAGGTAGATGAAATTTGCATTGCAATAAATCGAGTACAATCTTGATATTGAAATCTTACTCTGAA
Source organism: Caerostris darwini (assembly GCA_021605075.1). Classification (NCBI taxonomy): domain Eukaryota; kingdom Metazoa; phylum Arthropoda; class Arachnida; order Araneae; family Araneidae; genus Caerostris; species Caerostris darwini. The sequence continues at coordinate 40,228 of BPLQ01010211.1, forward strand.
ACGGATAGACCTTTCATGGACAAAAATGCAACTATACATTGTAAGTCTAATGTTTAAGAGTGGTTCAGGGAATTTTCAGGAACGACATGTTTCCTGAGTGCTCAATCAAAATTTGAATAGTATAGAGATTATTTGAACATCTTGCGAAGGTGCATCGGAAAGCAATTTATTCCACCATTCATTTTGAAGAATATTAAATTCATTGTATACAAGCATAGTATTCTCTGAATTTAGACTGAGAGATAAATTTATTCAAATATTATTTATTAAATTAATTAAATCAAAAAATAATTGGAAATTATTATTTATTTCAGTAACCTTTTATTTGATTAATGTCCTTATAACATATCTTCAGCAGCCTATTTATTTACAAGTGTTCTTACTTTTAAGTGATGTATGTTAGCATTTTTTTCTTGACTGGTGCTGGATTTACTCAATATTTTGTGCGATGGTTTTCGAATTGAATTTTCTCAATTATTAACTATTTTTCCCTGCTCAAGGGAATTTTTATAATTTACCGTGAGAGATTTGATTAGAAATTAAGAATAAATATAAATTAATTGACAATGGAGAACAAATGAAAATTTTGAAAACGTTATTAAAAAAATCTTAAATCTTAGAAGATCTGTGTATCTATTTGAATAATTAAGATTAAAAATAAATTAAATAATTAGCAAGATTAAATTAAATAATTATCAAGATTAAATTAAATAATTAGCAAATAATTATTAAATTTAATACAATGTATAAACATTTTTTTAAGTTATTCATTCACCCCTTTCTATCATTGTTCTTACCTGACCACCTTGTTGATCACATTTCTTTTCGCGTTAAATGGGCTGCAAAACTTCATTAAATCTATGCTTATTGCATACATATTATCGTAATACTTTAAATATAGTAAAATATTGATTCCATGTTTCCAATTCCTTTAACAGTGTTCATATCAATTTCTATTAAGCAGCATTCTTATCCACAAAACAGGATTACTATAAAATCATACCATTCATTGGAAAATTAAATCACATGTATTTCAGTAGAATTATAACAAAATACATGTATTAATATTAGTTTTTAAGTTTCATGTAAAATGAGAAAATATGATAGCTATTAACAATAAGAGTAATGTGATCATTAAGTGCAGAATAATGTGATATAAAGCTTATATCATAGTAACCCTCGGCTTATATCATAGCTTATCATAGTAACACTCTCCTATGTTTAAAATTTCGTCAATGTGAGAAATATTCTATGCAGAAAGTATTCAGATGTTTAGTCCTATTCTAACTGAAAAAAAATGTGCAATACAATTTCCATTCATTATTTAGTAATTTGTAGTTCTATTATGGTGCTCTTTCCTAAATAGTTTTATATATACATCAAAAGCATTCGATTTATATGTGTAAATAGTACATTTTATGACCAAATCAAATGTAATTAATTCAATACTTTATAACATGTATAAATATTTTTGAAATTTTTGGTTTATAATATGAAATTTTAAGTAAGCAATGAAATTTCATTATGTAAATAAAATTTTATTATGTTTCACAAGTATACTTATTCAGTATATTGCTAAGTATATTCGTTGAGTATATTACTAATTATGCAAAATTTGAGATATAATCACAAATTGTGCAATAAAAATTTCTTACTAATTCCGAAATTCATTTATATCAATTTTAAAATATTAAGCAAAACAATTCATGTTAAATTTCTAACTAGAACTGAACTATTTGCATGACGTTTTAAATGATAGTAAAATGCTTACATAGATGAATTTCTATATTTGCTATATTCAATTCCAAAACTGATAACGAAAATTTGTTTTTTCCTTAATAAAAGTTAAAAGTCATACAAATGTAAAATCAAGAAGGTAATACATTGGAATTCTTGGAAATAATTATTTTATATTATCTAACAAATAGGTTGGTTAAGTTACTAAATTTACATTATGTTATAAATAAATGGTTCTTTATAAGCATTAAAGTTATTCAAAAGAGAGTTTATTTTGTAATAAATAAACATAAACTACAAGTTATCTCTAATTTATAGTTTTGAAATTGAGATTTATTTATTTTTATTATGGTTAACAATCCATTGAAAAAGTATTTTGAGATAGGACATAGCCATAAAATTGGCTATGCCCTATCTCAAAATACTATATACAAACCATAATTATAGAGAATTATACAAGCCATAATTCTTTAAAAGCATGTGAAAGATAAAATTAGATCTTTATTTTTAAATTGAAAAAGTCAAGATTGATCATTTTTATTAAAAATAATAACAACTACCTACTTGTTTTAATGATTATATGGCTTTTTTTTTTCAAAAAAAAAATTATTAATGAAAAAGGCACATTATTTGAACTCAATGTACCAAAGAAGTGGCATCATGTTTAAATGATGAAATCCGTGATTGAAGCTATAACATTGTTGGTTGTTCGGAACAAAACAAAAACATTGTTATGATGAAGCTTCTGTTGGCCTCATCATCTAGTCATATAAAAATTATTCTTTATATTATTCCTATTCTACTCTTTCAATGATTGCGACACAGAGTTTGTGACAGGAAAACACAAAAATAAGCACAAGGTAAGATCTTTTGTTCTCTCACCAACAATAATAAGATTTAATACTTAGTAATACAATGAACCAGAAGTGTAATGACAAAACTATAACATATTCACACATTTCAAAGTGCAGTAAAATGTTAATTTTAAGATGGAACCATTGTCGCAAAGAGATTACGGGAAAAGTATAAGGTTTTCTTCGAAGTATCAGTATGTTTTTTACTCATTAGTGTAAAGAAAAACTTGCACTTCGAAGAAGATCTTATTCTTTCAATTAACGTTTAAGTCGGAAGAAGTTATGACGTTCCTTCAAGTGATGACACTGAGATGAAAGAGGGTACATTTTCCCAGTATAAAACGATAATAAATTAGTGGATAAACATTAGTATTATTAAAGAATTCTGGACCTATTCCTTAAAATTACATTGAAATAATACACATCAATGGAATTTGAAAACTTTTACGGAGAGTTTTTGTAATGGCCTACTACAAAAGCAGAAACACAGTAAAGTGTCGAAGAAGATCTTTATAAAAATTACCATGGGCTAATTTTTCATAATAAGTACCCTAAAAATTTTGTAAACTAAGATAAAAACATTAAGAAAATAAGAAAGATGTTCTTTTATATTGCAATTTTATTATTGAAACCACTCGAGCTTTTGGATGAATTTCGAAAGAACTCATCTCGGAAAATTGTAACAGCCGGCTTCCTTGACACAATTCCGTTCGAGGAAACTATTTTCGTATGTCATTTGGAATTTCCGAAAAGAACTGTACTCTTACAACATTTTGTTGTTTCTCCTAAAAATTTTCTAAATTTCGAAAAGAATCTTTTTTCGAAATTCGCCATTCAATTTGTTTATATACAATTTGCCAATGGATTTAGATTAAAATCATTTCTAAGACAAAGCATACATTTCCGATTACATATCTATCAAATGGAACATGTGGGAGGCAAGTCATTGTTTAGTTTGTTATTTCAAAGTGCTGCAAAACGTTAACTTTAAGATGAAATCTTTGTCGCAAAGAGGTTAACAGAATAACTTGAAGAAGAAAAAAAACATGGAAAAATATTTCTTGCACATTGTGTGAAAAATGGCATAGTCATGTTTATTGGCAATATGCAGGATGTTCAAAACTTTAAAAATTTATCAAAAAGAATTTACCTTGGCATATAATTTATGCTTTAAGACTTAGACTTTTTGGAACCTGTTGAAATGTCGTAAGCAATATAACAATTTTCGGTATTCTCTTTATTTAAAGAAAAAATATATCTGGGTACCTTTATTAATGTTTTGATGAATTTTTCAGACAGTACATCAAAAATCTTCTATACTGACAAATCTGTAGTTATAATTTTTTTGTCTATGGTTAACAGATTATTTTGGTTTTGTCTACGGTTAACAGATTATTTTGGTTTTGTTTACGGTTAACAGATTATTTTGGTTTTGTCTATGGTTAACTCCTACTGAAATCTTGTAGACATCATGAACAATTTCTGTTATTTTCTTTATTTAAAGAAAACAATATATCTGGGTACCTTTGTTAGTTTTTGATGAATTTTTCAAACAACCTGTGCATCAAAAAATTTTATATACTGACAGATCCGTTGTAATTTTTTGTCTATGGCTAACAGAATATTTTATAATATATGTTAGGATTAAATAGTATTAGTAAATGAAATAAATTAAAACCAACTATTACTTAAACAATAAATTTTCTTTACACCGTAAAAGTTAAATTATAAAATAAAATGTTCGATATTTCAATGATAAATAATCAAATTTAAATATAAAAGAAAAAAAAAGCTTTTAAATTTATCATTACAGTTAAAAAAATTATTTACTAGTATTTCAGTTAAAAAAGCTGTTTATAAATAATGTTTCAAATGTACTCAATTTTCTATAACATATTTCTCTTAGAAGATAACATTAATAATTTATCTGTACTGTATAAATTTTTTTTGTTAATTGTAATGTATAATATGATAGGCTGTTAAACAGTCATATTTTTGATCAAATATAATATAGGCTGATATATATGATATAATAGGGTGTTATATATATATGATATGATAGGCTGTAATATATATATGATATGATAGGCTGTTATATATATTATATATATAGGCTATAATATGATAGGCTGTTAAACAGTCATATTTTTGATCAAATATAATATAGGCTGATATATATGATATGATAGGCTGTTATATATATATATATACAGAAATTTAGTTAAACAGTCATATTTTTTAAATATAAATTACTTATAATATTCTATAAATTTTACGAAATTTTGTTTTAAATAAAAATTACATTATAAATTTTACGTTGCTTTACATTTTCAGAATGAAGAATTTGAATAACTAAACTAAGAAAAAGAATGAATATAAATATAAAATTATTTAAAATGATAAACAATTGAAATTTAAAAATAATTAAAAAAACTTCAGGAAATATTCTATACTGTAGGTTAATACACTTTTATAATTTAATACTGTACGCTATTTTAAAATAATTAAAAAATAACAATATTTCAACAAATAATTAAGCCATTTTGTACTAGACTGCATGAATAATAAATCCACTTAATACGGTTTACACAAAAATACTTTTTATATATTTGATCTATTATCAATACATCTTATAATCAATAATTTCATATGAAAAAGCCAATAGTAAGTAGTTAAAAACAATCCAAAAGGAATATTAAAAGAATGTAATTTTTTACACCGCAATAAATATCTTTTTGAAAGCATGACAAGATATAGGAAAATTATTAAAGTACAGTTATTGCATATTAATGTTCGAAAACCATAATAGTAAAAAATAAAATATAAAAAAGCCATTCTTACCTTTAAATGCTACTTAAAAGCAATTGCTGTGAGAGTACTTCGGTATAAATTTTAACTATTCTGTTTATGAGATTTTTATTGCTATTAGATATGAATGTTTATATTAAAAGGACTTGAATGAGTTGGTACGTAGTTTTATATACTCACTAGAATCGCTTATGAATTATTCACTTAAACAATAGCAATTACTGGACCTTGGAATTTCACGGAAGAGTTCAGAGAACAAAAAAAAAAAGTATAAAAAATTTCACAAGAATTAAAAAAGTAGTGAATAGGAGAAGATTTATGATTAAATCTGATTTACTTAGGAATTTAGTATTTCCTCAAGGGAAAAGTCAACAAGCCTTAAATGCGTAGATTTCAACACATCGTTAGAGGAAAGTTTGGAAAATCTTTCATAATTATGCATGTTCCCCAGAAATATAAACTATCCAGAAAATTAGGATTCGTCCAATAAGTATCGCGATTACTAAAATGCGTTGTAATAAGTTTTATAATGTTTCAAATTCGAAGATGTCAGAGTAATTGTAATGTAATTTGTCAATTTTAAAATCATCAGTTATTCCTCAAATGATAAAATTATGCACGTCGTCATTAATTTTTTTTTTTTTTTGTAAAATGTGATTCTGAAAGATAATGGTCGTAATTCAAAATTTGATCTAAATATATCATTTTCCCCGTTAAAATGTAAAGGTTAAATATTAAAATTTTATTTAAAAAACTTTCCTCAGAAATTATTCAGTAATTTGAAAATGATTTCTGTTTTTGTATGATATAATTCAGCAAGCTTATCGTAAGCATTTTTAATTAGTTGATATGGAATTCTTCAAAAATATCAGCATGCTTTACATATATGATTTGCATATATTATGAATATATTATAAAAAAATGAATATATTTTTAAAAAAATTCTGTTCTATGGACGTTTATAAAATGTATGTATGTATTTTTTTATGTGTATTTTTTATGTATGTATGTATCTTATTTTTGCATGTATATTTTAAAGACATAGTTTAAATTTGTATTCCTATAATTTTATTTGAGCTTTTTTTTAAGATTTTGGTGTAATAAGTTATTTGTTGTCATGAAATAATAAAATTAAATGATCTATTTTCATGAATTATTATATTTATGATTTTCAAATACAGAACAAATAATTAACACATATAACTTCAAAATTTTAAAATCCTTGCTTTTACATGGCACTTTAACGATTAAAACATTTTTGGAAAATAAATATTAAATAACTTTATATTTATTATATTTTTAAATAATAAAAAATATTAATTTCCTTAACATTTTTTATTATTTTAAATATTTTTTTCTTTTCTTGAAAACTGATTTGAAATTCAGTATAATATCTATTTTTTTTCCGTTGATATCATTCAAATATTAACAATTAAAATTTATGAAAAAAATAAAATAAAATATATTTCTATTAATACTTAAATTTGAATCATAACCTTAAAATCTTAAATATTTTCTTCTTTTCTTACAAACAGATATTAAACTCAATATAATATGTCTCTTTTTCTTTTATTCAAATATTAATAATTAAAGTTTATGAAAAAAAGTAAATAAAATACATATTTGGTGATACTCACATTTGTATCATAATCTTAAAATAAAATATTTTCTAGTAGTTTTACATTTTAGATAATATTTTTGAACAATAACTAAAAAAAAAAAACATTTTTTTAATGTATGCAACTTTAATTTGATAAATTATCAAAGATTATTTATAAGTCACTAAATATACTGTTTATAATATTTTTATTGCTAGCAAATAATTATACGTTGATTCGAATTACACAAAAACCATCGAATCTTCGAATCGAAAAATAAAAAAAACCTTCCCTGAGGATATAACGAAAGAATTATAACACTAACAACGTAAAAGCTTTCTTATTTAACGTAAGAAATCTACTTAAAAACATTGCATCAAATTTAGAAACGGATTTTTACGTAGTATTATAATGTCGTGCAGAAATACGATTATGAAAATTTGTTATTGGCTTTCGTTTGACGTAAAACTTTTATTACTTTATTGAGTTTTCTTCCTTAAAAATCTGAGTGTTTTTTTTTTTTTTTTTTTTTTTTTTTTAAATTCTTATATTTTTCACTTTATCATTTTCAGAAATTAATTTCATAATTAATTTCTTAAGTATAATTGATATAATAAAAATTAATTATACATTTCATTATATTTAATGTCTTAAAAATAGGGACAAAATAATGTTTAATCCAGAAAAAAATTTATTTATACTAAATGTAATACTTAATCATTGAAAATCTATTAATATAATTTTTATTATAAATATTAAAGAAGAACCAGAGGGATTTGATATCTTTCACTACATAATAAATGCAATTCGCTTTTCTTAAGGCAGCCAATATGTTTTATATGGACAACAGTAAACAGTATCATCTTTTTTCATATTTTTTAATAAAGTGAGTTTTTAAAAATAAATGAAAAGAATAACCATATAGTAATAATTTAATAAGACTATAATAAAATAATTTTTATTATAATTATTAAAGAAAAATCGGAAGAACTTCATATCGTTCACTACATAATAAATGCGATTCGCTTTTCTTAAGGTAGTCAATATGTTTTATAGGGACGGCAGTAAACAATATAATATTTTTTAATAAAGTGAGTTTTTAAAAATATAAATAGGAGTAACCATATAGTAATAGTTTGATAAGATTATAAAGGAAACATTATTTTTATATTTCAAAGCGTGCATCTTGATAATAATTCAAACATTTTGGAAAAAATTATGTTATAAACTATTATAGAAATAAAAACCTTTTGTTAAAGCATTTTATTTTAAGAAATGAAATCATCAGAAATTTTATGAATAAGTGTAGAGTTTTTTGATATGCATTAGGAGAAAAATAAGTATATATATATGGTTTGGTTTGTCGCTCTACGGTCATCTTGTGCACACGAGAGATAAACAGACAGAGACTTACAGTTTAACGTGGATTCCAAATCACTAACAAATATCCATATCAGAGCCAGAATACGAACCTGAAGCCAGTGATACTAAAAGCCAGCGCGTTAGCCATTTGATCACCAGACCTCAATTAATTTTATGAGAATAGTATATGCAGGAATAAAATCTATTAAATCTATGGTTCGTTTTTGAAGATTAACGTGCTGTATTAACTTTGTAATGTTGTTTTTGATAGCATTAACGAAATAACAAAAAAGTTTAATAACAAGCTAAAGATATTTAAAATTTTTGTATTATATATTTTAAACAACTAAGACATCTTTCAAAATAAAACAAACTTCCTTGTTTTAGGTATCTATTACAAATTGTTCTTGTTAAAATGTTGTTCACGAGAACAAAACATGCAAATTATTATTTCGAGAAGACTTCTTTATTCCAGATAGTTATCTATTTATTGTAATTAAAATAACTAAAGGTTATAGAGATAATGTTCCATAAGAAACTTTTTTTTTCTTTTTATCCTTTTCAACCAGCCATTTTATCATCCCAAACAAAAGTTTAAAAAAAACTTTGTTTTTCATTTTTAATATCTTGAAAACAAGTAAGCATAAAATGCAATTTGTAAACAAATAAACATATCAATTTTAAACTTAACATATGACAATATAAAGGGCGGTAAACAATTCTGAAGATAATATATCCTTGGCATAATTTTATTCCAATTACTTTCATTCAAAAGAGTAAGTGCTTATCTGTTCTTTTCGATGAGATCTTGTTATTACATGTTATTTTCCTGAAATATTTTTGATAATTTTTGAAAATTTTTGAAGGATAACGCATTTTTTTAAAAAGTCACGTATACCAATTTTATTTCTTAATGGAAGAGAAAGGAAGCATTAGCACATTATTTTATTAATATATTTATTGAATTAAGAATATTAAGTAAATAAAAGATTACATGCATTGATAATTTGATAATATTTTTGTTTCTCTCACTCTCTCTCTCTGTCACTCTCCCTCTCTCTGTCTATATATATGCTGCTTTCTTGTCAACTTGTTTATCATCCATATTTTTTTTGTAAATTTTGTATATATGTCTTTTTGATCAGTGCCCTTGCGTATGCCTAATGATTTTCAGTTTTGTCCTTACAGCTTACACTCTCTTCAATCTGGAATGAATTTATTTTCAATTTTATCTATCTTTGGTAAACTGTTTTGATTGAAGACACTGGACGACGTGCTAATTATAGTTTTCAATTCCTTCTATTAGCTCACACTCTCCCTATATATATCTTGTTCAAATATTCAATCGTTCATAAAATACTTTTTATTCATCCACTCAAGTTCAAATACATTTTTTTTAACTTGTAGTGGATGACACTTGATGTTAATACAGTTTTTTTTAAATATTAATTTAGTAATTAAATTTAATTAATTAATTAAATTTTTTTTAGATTTAAGTTGAATATATCTACCAATAGATGGCGCCAGATAAACATAAAAAAATGAATGAAAATTATTTATAAAGGACTCTCTGCAATATAGTGAAAAAAAATAAGAATTGACTTATTATTTTTTTTTATATTACTTGTTTCATTCAAAATATTTTGTTTCTAGAAAGTACCTTGCACATTTTTTGGTAGTTTTCTTTTTTTATACTTTTTCCCTTTTATGTTCATTTTACTTTATATGCGTATTCTATAATGGTTAGTGAGAAGAAACGAGCGAAATAATACAATATTCAAGTTATAAAGACATCAATCAATTCAGCAGTTTTAATCTTATGAATTTTTTTTTTGTATTCTAAATGATATTGTAGTTTTGATTATTTATTAAATGCCTATTATAATTTACAATACCATAAAAAATTTCTAATATCGTTTTCCGTTTTGATTAGTAAATATTGAAAATGGAATCCTTATTAATTGAGGGCAAACATTTGTATGCAACAATGATAAACAGCTTATGAAAGAAGAAATTTGTAAAAAAAAAAAATATTCGCAAAACGACAACTATTACTGTTTGATTAAAAAAAAGTAAAGTTTAATTTAAATTTCATAACGCATTTAATACAAGTTTTTTAAAACAAAAAATAATAAGTGTCTTAAAGCAAATATTTTCAGCAAAAAAATACATTTAGATTTTTCACATACTAAATAGTTGATGAAAATAAATTCAAAACCATTTTAATAAATTATATTATGATGATTTATTTATATTTTAAAATATTTATTTTTTACCCAATAATATATATCTAAAAGACCCATATAGAAATATGTTTTATATGTGGAATTTAAATTTGTTTCCTCTATTCTGAAAATTTATTTTTATGGGTATAAAATATAATTTTATTTTTATAAATGGATAAAATTATATCACCATACAATTTTAAACCTGATTTCACATGATTTAAAACAATATTTCGCGCAAGAAACTCCAGAATTAATGAATTCTCACTAACCAAATTAGTAATTTGATATTATTTTTATTCTGAATCATTGTCTTTTAATAACACCAGTTGTTGGTAAATTAGTTTGTCTTATAGAAAAGGCTTGTTAACAAAGTATAATCCTGGTAGTTTATGCCGCCAGGTAAGTTATAACCACTTTGTAAAAACTTTTAATCTTTTCTACTTATTTTGTTACATTAAATAACAACAGACACTATTAATAATAACATACTTGAAGCATAAGTATTTTTTTCATAGTGACAATAATATTTGTTTTATTCATTAAACTGGAATGTATTTCATCCGTCAATATAATTCCTCAATTATTTTATATAATTTTAATATATTTATTGAAATTATTTTAATTCTTGTTAGAATGTGACCTTTTGATGAAATGTGCAAATGATTAAATTTTAACTGTCAATGATTAATTTGCTGGAGCTCCACGGCATCGTAGATGAACATCAGAATGGTGAGAGAAAAAAGAAAGATTTGATTATATGATATCGCCTTGCATTTACGTTCACGCACAATATGTGTATATGTCTCCCGTTAAAAAAGGATTTACGACTGAGGCGTGATTAAACATACAAACTGATGTTCAAAATTTAGAGAATTTTCATGCTTTGCCAATTTTATCCAATGAAGGGTAAAAAAAAAAAAAAAGAATCCAAACATCAATGCTATGCTAGAGGTAAGGAAATATTTTTTATAACGGAAATGGCAATTTTCATGCGTTATTCACTCACACATCTAGTTCAAGTACATGGTCTTTCGCAATATTCAGTGAAATTCAAATGCAAACAGTTAAGACGAGTAACTATCAATGTTTGGATAATGGTATAGTTGGGGAAAAGCCAGCAGAATAATCTCCAGTATAGATTGATGAGGGTGCAAATGTAACTGGCAGCATTGCATTTCATTTATAAGAACATTAAAAAAAATGCTTGCTTTGCCGAGATTAAACTTAGCCAAGGTTGACCAAGAACTACAACTGTCAATGAAGATCAACATTTCTCCATTACAGCGAGATGTAATAGCTTTTTAGGAATCCAAGTATCTAGAAGTGTTTCACTGGAAAGTTTTCAAGAAGACTTATTATGACAGCCACTTAGCATTGGGCAGATAACATCGACTTTTGATCAGAGATCAACTGGTTATATGATCTCCGCAACTGACCTGATGTACCTTCATTTAAGGGGAACCAGAGACCGTTATCTGCATATTTGTATTGTCTTATGAAACTGTATAATTGTAAGATGAGACAATATCTTTTAATAAATATTGAAAGATATTGTAAATATATAAAAATTGAAATATATTTACAATAAAAAAATTATATATAATAAATATAAATATTGAAAGACATTGAAATATTAATAAATATTGATTAATATTTTGGTACTAATTAGTCTTATACATATTCATAAATATTTATTATAACTGTTCAATATTTTATCAATTGTATCCAATCTTAATTACAATACAATACGTTCAATATATCTAGAAATATTTGATCAAAATTTTCTTAATTTTGACCATTGATCATCACTTCTAATGTTTTCATCCTATGTGAATTACTTTCTCTTTTTATCTTGGATCAGAAATGTATATAATATATATATCTTGAAATAATTTAACATATATATACATTTAATTCCTTATATATAATAAATGAATAGTATAATATAACAAAAAAGACAAAAATTTAATTAATTATTTTATATAAATTTCGTAAATATTAGTTTTTGATTCTTGGTTACTATGCTGAAAAGTAATTCCTGGTAGGAACTTTATAAAAAGATTCCTTTTATGTTCAAGACTAAAAATATTTGTTTACTATTTGCATTTTTGCAAACACGCGTGCATTTTATCTTTTAGTGACCATCGTATTTACTCTAGGGAATTGAGACGTCATCCACAGATCAATCAGAGAAGCGAAGACATAAATTCCGTGGAAAGCTCACACACAAGCTAAAAACGTAAAAAGTACACACACACGGCTAGTACAAATGAATTGTAAGAACCGAGTCCTCACACGCCAATCGCTGCGCAGTTGGATCATTTCCATTGTCTTCAAAGCATGTAGTTTTAGCATTAGTAAGAGTTTTTCATCATTCAACAGAAAAGGGCTTCATTAACATTATTTAATTTGTTTAAGGCAAGTACTGCACGAAAGCAAAGCATCGCAATACCTTGGCCTTCTGTGATTACGTTACTAAATCAAAGAATTTTGAACAATTTTAATTTCACTTCTTTTGTCTTGACTAACAATGGAAATTTAATAGATAGTTTAAAAATGTTAAAAAATGTTCCATAGTAATTACATTTTAGCGAAGTAAGTAATAGAAAATGGGACCTGATGGCCGAGTGAATTGCGCTATGACACTCGGTGCCACAGGTTTTGGGTTGGAGTTCCGGCGGTGCCATGGATAACTGTAGTGGTTCGGAATCCACTTTAAACCGTAGGTCCCGATCTAGCATGACTGTAGAGCATGACGGCTAACAAATCCGACGCCGTAAAAAGGAACCATCTCCTATCTCGAAATCTACCGGTAGGCGTTGGGCCACCATTGGGTTGTTGCGCCACTGAGGATGCTGATGATGCTGAGATTATAGAAACTATACTAATCGATTTATATGCGCTAATTTTTTGATTATTTTCCCATGTAGTCATCATTCTTCTGTTAGATCTTTTGATTTCTTTACCAAACATTTTTAGGAACTGGATATATAATTTAAAAGCGTATGAGATCCTCTAGTAAAGCTTTGCTAATTTTAACATTTGACTTTGCCGAAAAGTTAGGAAGTTTGCCATGTTTTCTGATGAAGAAAAAATGAGTGAGCTACTCAAGATTGAGGTTGTATTGTGAGGTAAGAAGAGCGAATTTTGAATAATAATACTTAATATGAATTGAAGAAAATTTTAAACAGAAATTAGAAATAGCTAGAAATAATAAAATTAATAATATATAATATATATATATATATAACAAAATAATAATCACAGGTATCGGGTTCAAATCCTGGCTTTGCCCATGGGTGTTGTAGTGGTTCGGAATCCACTTTAAGCCGTAGGTCCCGATCCTAACAGGATCGTAGAGCGCTGCGGGGGCATTGTTACTCCGCGTCCGTGGCTTACCATCCAGTTACACGCGCCCCCTGGGTAACGCAAAGTGAGTAGCATCAGTGCAGCCCTTCTGGCGAAAGATCACGGTTTATTTGCCAGCTGCATTAGAAGAAAAAAATAATAGTATATAATAACAAAATAATAATATATATATATATATATATAATATATAATACATAAAATTAAATAGTGAGAAGAAATAAATAAGAGCATTGTATATGCGTTATTTCTCTCATAATAGCTGATCCATTAGAACATAATTTTCAATGAATTTCTGATGCAATAGGATTTTTTTTTCTTGGAGAAAAATTATGAGTTCACACTTGATGTAGTTTGTATTACAGCAGTCATTATAGTAACAAGGGTGCTACGATGAATTCATAGAAGAAAATTTTAATACACAAAACAAGCTGTTTATGAAACAAGATAAATGGTAATTCGATTGTCATTCATGTATGGGTTTGGTTTCTTAGATTTGAAAGATTTTCGACATTCAGATTTTGAAAAGATTATAAATTCAACAAATAAAGTTTATATTCTGTTACATTTTGAAAAAAAAAAGCATAATAATAATTTGAACATTTTTCAATTTGCAAATTTGTAGAACTGGTTTCAGTCAGGACGACAAATCCTCTCCGTTATACATTAGATAATTAGATCTAATTATTTTCCTTGTTTTATTTTCAAAACACGGAGAAAATAGACTGAGAAAACCATTTTGAAAATGTTCATAATCACATAACTTCGCTACCAGGTTTAGTAAATTTTAAACTCATTAGCCTGCGTAATTGTCAATTAACATATTTATACAAATTAAGCCTGTATAATAAGTTAATATGTAACTTTTTGATAGTTGTATACCATTTATTGCAAGTGTTGGATTTTTAAAATATATAATCAATTATAAATATTGAAATTCTAATGTTTTATATGATTTTATTAATAACCGTGGCTTGTTTTCAACAATATTATAAATTAGTTGTATTTTTATTTTTAACTCTTTTATTCAATTGATATACTGTTCAATCTTTGCAATATAATAAATTTTTAATGACACGTTAAAAAATATCGAAATAATTTGCTACTTTTCAAAATTGAACAATAAAAAAGTATAATCAAAATATAGCTGAGTTTTCTATTTTTTCTTTATCAGAAGAAGTAAAGATTGAAAACATTAAACAAATTAAAAATTAAAAGTTTTCCTTTCCCTATTACTTCCTATAATATTTTTATAGAATTAATTTTTTTCTAATTTTCTTATCACGAGTTTATTTGTCCTACAGAAAGTAAATAATTCAAATTCATTTAATACAAAATTTAAAGGTAATTAGAAAACATTTATAATTTCAAAGCATAATATTTAGATTTAATGAGATTGAAAAGCCCAAAAGAGCTCCAGAAATGATAGCAATAGATATATTACAAAAAATATTGTACTATTTTTTTATATATAAAACCAAGATTAAAGTATTTATATCTTACTGTTTTGCTTTAAAAATCTAACGTGCTGAATTATGTTCTACTACAAAAGTACTCGTAAATAAATATTTCTTCAAGGTATAGGAAATTTCTACTAGAAGAAAGTCAAGATACAAATTAAAAATTATTCACAGTTTAAATTTAATACGAAAGACAATAACTATCTGCAGAAATGTAGCATTTACCATTCTCAAATAATATTGACTTGAAAAGTTTAAAAACATTTCTAGCAGTAAACATAATCTTATATTCTAATCTTTCTAAAGACAGGCAACTTTAATGATTATAAATAATTACACAATGTAATGAAATCAATAACAAAAAATAGCGTAATGTCATACTGTAAAAATTTTATATCAAATTTCATGAGAACTCATTGAACAATCTAAGTAAAAAGTATATGAAATAATGCATGCATTAAATTCAAAGTCTAATTGAAAGTTCTGTAAATGAATAAGAAAGTAACATTTGGAATACATTAACTGAAATTAATTTAAACAACATTATTATTGTTTGATTATTGAACAATAAAAATGCACTTGTGTTTGTTGGGATTTTTTTGACCTGGTATATACACATAGTATATACAGTTATAAATAATGAGTCGATGGTGATAGACTATACAATACAATGAGACTATATAAGGAGTCGATGGTGATAGACTATACAATACAATGAGACTATACAATGAGTCGATGGTGATAGACTATACAATACAATGACTATACAATGAGTCGATGGTGATAGACGTTCCTATTATATTTCAATACTCGCCCAGTATCATTCGTTTCATGGAAAGAATCTTTATTTAGATTTTCTACCATGCTTATATTTTTTTCCCAATTGTGATATAAATTTTAGACTTTGATGCCACATAATTAAAAACTTAAAAAACGTTGTATTGCTCTATTATACCATTTCACTTACAAAACTCAACAAATTAAAACAGCAATTGAGAAATGTTTTTGACTTAATAAATTAATTTTGCGAATAAAAATTGGGAACAATTTTAAAATACAAATTTTTTTTTGATAGTATTAAATTGAGATCTTTCATACAAATTGTTTAACATTGCTAATAACACTAAGAAATTTCTTTAGATCATTTGCATACAATAACTTCAGTTAGTTACATGGATAACAGAAATAGAAAAAAAATAATTGCTGTCTCAGCAAGTTGCGTCAAAAATAAAGGAAATTCTTGATTCTTGGGAAAAAACAGAATAATTTTATAGATAAGAGAAGGATGTAAAAGAGAATAGAATAACATATTTAGAACTATACAAATAGTTACGGTTGAATGATTGGGAAAAATCATTATTTCAATCGATAAGTGAACTTTCAATCAATAAAATTTTTATAAAGCGAAATCGTACAAACACTATAATCACAATACGTATATAATTCATTTTAATATCGTACAGAAATAACTCAAATAGTGGATTAATACATTTTAAATGATTATTAAAATTAAATAGCGAGCATAGAAACACTTGAGTTTTTATAAGAAATATTTAAATAATAATGTTTTATGTAGCTGCATATTGTTGATGGCATATATGTCCAATAGGTTTTATAAATCAAAATTTAAAATACTATTTAAAATTAAGTTTTTTCATTACTGAGTAATATTTTTCAACAACTACCTATGTATTCAACTTGAAGTTTGGCATATCTTGATAAAAAATGTATAGCACTTTATTATAAACATAATTTGTAAATCAATAATATTATTATAAAATATCTTGAATTTTATATATAATTTTATATATAAGTAATTAAGCTATAATTATTTTTAAATTATAATAGTACAAATTAAGCTTTAATTTAAAGTTTCTTATATCTGTTTTGTGGATAATAGAATCTGTTACGAATATGAAAGATGAATTTTAAACGAGCTTCTGTGTTTAAAAATATATTAAGTCAGCAAAAACATTTGAATGTTACAAATATTAAGGAAAGGCAAATCCATTGAAATAAAATATTTATGTATTATTTATGTGTTTGTACTTTTTAACTTAAATTTTTATAAATTAATTTAATTCAAATTATACCACACACGCACACACACACAACACAACACACACACACACACACACACACATACACACACACACACACAACACAACACATATACACAACACATACACACAACACATACACACAACACATACACACACAACACATTCGTACTTCTGTGTTTAAAAATATATTAAGTTAGCAAAAGCATTTGAATGTTGCAAATAGTAAGCAAAGGCAAATCCATTGAAATAAAATTTTTATGTGTTTGTATTTTTTAACGTAAATTTTTATAAATTAGTTTATTTCAAATTATAGCACACACGCTCATACACACAACATACACACACACACACATACACACAACATATACACACACACACATACACACAACATATACACACACACATAACACATAAACACAACATATACACACACATAACACATAAACACAACATATATATATATACACACACAACACATATATACACACACAGCACATACACACAACATATATATATACACACAACACACACATACACTCACACACATACACACACACACAACACATACACACCACACACACACACACACACACACACACACACACACACACACACTATCATGTGGGCGTGGTTGCAGCTTCTATGCAAATAACAGCGTCGCAAATGCGGGTATATAAGCACCAATGCATGGGATTATCGTGGCATTCGTTTATTTACCAAAGTGAGTGTTGGAAGGCACAATGGCTTCAATTTCAAACATTAACAAAAGTTTCCAAACAGGTCCAATGTGGTGTTATTCTTTTTTTCGCTGCCGAATGACAATAAACGGTAGGCGTTCATCGGATAATGAAGAATGTGTATACAGAAGCATGTCTGACGAAAACCATCGTAATGGAATGGTGCTTAAAGTTCAATGTCGTATTTCAATGTTGAAGGCAATACATTCCTTGAGCGCATTGTTGCGAAATGAGGTGATTCTGCTTCATGATTTTGGTATCTACAATATTTTATAAACTTCTTGTACACACTGAAAACAGCAAATAATATATTCTTCACTGTATTGCCATGTTTCAAATGATCGTGATCAGAATCTTAAATATAGTTATTAACAGTTTTCAGGAAAGTTTTGCAAAATGCAATAAATTCTTCTTGACATAAAGTTGTTTTATAATTGATTTTTCTTATTTACCTTCTCCATACGTCTGTTTCTGTAATCTTTTTTTTGTATCTGATCATTGAAACATAATTTTACTTGTTTGTAAAAATCATCAGAAATTATAATATTTCAGACATTTAGGCGCATATTATTTAATTAAATGTCATTGTGCAATAATGGGGATGAATGAAGTCTTGATAAAAAAGATAAATTTTTCTGTCATATTTTCACTCAATGGAATTAAAAAAAAATCAGATATTTTATTACGATGTATTTGTATTTTAATCATATCATTTTAGGGTGATGATAGGACTATTTTGGAGTCTAAAAGGAAAAAATAAATAAATAATGTCATTATTTTTTTAAAGATTTCAAAATTTTATTTTGATACGAGGATAATTTAATAAAATGTTATATTAATGATATTTTTGAAAATGTTTGCTTTGTTAATAATTGTGTTCATAAATTTTATATTGCACATTTATTCATCAGAAAAATATAACCTTTTTAAAATGGAACGCAACCATATAAACAGTTTTTCTTCAAAATATTTTAATTTTTAAGATAGGGAAAAAAATCTATTTATCAGTAAAGTCATGTTTTTAGATAATTTCATAGTGAAATTCGAAATAATTTGCATAAATAACAATACAATGTATGGAAACTAAAATTGAATTTTATTAAATTAAAGTGCGAAAACATGTGCTTAATCATTGTGTGAAATATATTCGCTTCCAATTGAATATGGGTGAATTTTCGTACTTTGGTGTTTTATTTTATTTCTATAGGTATAATCAATACATATTTGGTTTTTAAATATTTGCATTTGAAATTATCGAATTTTATGATTTCATAATTTTGTTATTTATTTAAATAGTTTAACTTGTACTTTATATGCTTTGTTAAGTATATGAAATCTTTGGTAAGTATATTCTAGTCATGGAAAAATAACTTTTTACCATATTTATGTTGTTGTTTGTTGTTTCTTATCCCACTTGGTTGGCCAAGCCCACGAGCCCATTCGTACTAATGATTGAAGGGGAAGGAAGCAGCTTCTGTTGTGATGGAGCACCCGTAGGTAGAAGCCTGACTTTTGCTCCGTGACGCTTTTACAGTCATATGAGACCGGGACCTACCGCTTAAAGTGGATTCCAAACCACTACAAACATCCATGGCACCGCCGGGACTCGAACCCGAAACCTGTGGCACCGAGCGCCAGAGCGCTACACACTCGGCCATTCAGGTCCCAAATTTGTGAATGCCAACGGCACGCGGTGTTCCCAGGTGGTCACCCACCCAAGTACTGACCGCGCCCAATGTCGCTTGACTTCGGTGATCTAACGAGAACCGGTATATTCAGCATGGTAGGACCGTTGGCTCATATTTATGTACATAATGTAAATGCACATGTGGATCCTAATACAGCAGCAAGAACTACAAAAAATAGATAAGAGGCCCAAGTAGAAAAAGTGTGCCTGATAATGATACACTGTCCAGCATAAAATATGAAGACTCTAATTATGAAATTTTCGGGTAATGGAAATATTGCAGCTGAACATATTTTGCAGATGATATTAAATACTAGTTGGTTTACGTGATTATATGTGGGATGGAATGGAAGAAAACAACGTATGAACCAATAATCGATACATTCTGTCGAATACGGAAACCAAAATTTTGAGATGTTCTACGTTGAAGACTAAGATATATCTGTCTCATTACACTTCTGTACCACATTATAAAACTTCCTAAAGAAGATTTTAAGGAACACAATTCGATTAGAATACGAGTATTTGTATAAAGAAATGGTCTTCAATTTTTCCATAACTGTAGAAACAATCTAAGATGTTAAATAATTTGATGTATGTTCTGAAAAGAATGTAGCATGTACGGAAAGTGTAGATGTAATTTCTTATCTAGAAAAAAATTTGCATTAAAAAAATTAGTCTTGCTTTGATATGGTCTTGTTTTCAGTAAATGTCTGTTATTACAGACATTTACTAAAATTTTATTGGAACATGAATTAATATATTGAATAAAAGTTTCGAGATCATCAGCAATTACAGTAGTAGTTACTTAGTTAGAATACATATGCGCCCATTGCTATAAATATTGCTAATTATTTGCATATTTTTTTTAGTCAAAAAAGTTCAATCATACAATCATATTTTAAAAACTTATGTTGAATATTATTAAATGAGCAGTTTTAGGAAGAAGATGTCAAATAAACATTCTTGACCGTATTTCTAAATTATTATACTAGGTAGACTTTTCAAAAGCTGTAAGTCTTTTTTAATACCAATAAGTCTAGCTTGGAAGGTAGAACTGTATCTGCATGACCACTTAGTTTGTGAATTAGTTTATCTTTTTGTAAAAGAAAATTTATAAGCAGATTCTGTTTTTGAATGATCTCAGAAAAGATTAATTAGAAATTCTAATTAGAGTTGTTTTGGTTATGAATTTGAAAATGTGTATAAAAAAACTACTGAGTTTAGAAAAATTGCTCGAAATTTTATGTTTTTTTTTTTTTTTCATTGTTTTTAGGATAAAAATGGGCATCATAAAGTCACGAATGGATTGATTTTATACCGCTATTTATTTGTTTAAGAATATTTTTTTAATTTATTAATAGGTATAGCGATGATATTAACAGCTCACAGAATTGATGTTGGACTTGTGTAATATGATACGGTTTTATAAAGTTAAAAGCATCTTAAAATTTAAATGATTATTATTTTTAGTCTGATTACAGAATTGATTGTTACATTGCTGCACCTGTAGTACCATTTTGTATACAGTATTTTATATAATTTTAATTAATTCTTTATTTGCTGTTGACAATTCTATAAAAGCAATTCAGCATTTTTAATGTTTGGTTGATTTTTTTTTAAAACCACTTTTTCATCTAGTGTGATGCTTAAATGTTTCAAGGTTTTTCTTCTGCGTTTTTGGTTTGATGAAGATAATTAGATCTGTTTTACTAAATTCTTCAAGGTTATATACAAATAAAAATTATTTTTTTGTATGATAATATAAAGAAAACTGGCTCAATGTTAATATCATTAAACAATTTCTCCATTTTGATTCAAAACATTTTAATGAATAACAATTCGTAAACTCACAGTAAATTGCCAATTTAAAATTTTGTTTCTTAATATCATTTTTAAAAATTTTAAATGATTTATAATGTTCTTTAATTATGTAGACAGGTCAGACAAAATAAATTAACTTTTGATTCTGAATATATTTTTTTGTTTGAATTTAATTTAGAAAAAAATATTTTACGAAAATTCAGCTACAACATTATTTTTTCCTCAAGATTTTATCAATGTTATTCGAAATTTTTAGCAACAGTTTTTGTGTCCACACTTAAGAGATTTATTTTATACAAGTGAATTACAGTAATTTATTTTATCATTCATCATAATGTTATAACCGTCAATTGATATTATATGCATTAAGAGATATAAGATACATTTAGGAAGAAAGATGATATTAATGTATTTAAATGAAATTTTTAAAGTTATCCTTAATTATCAAATGTTAAATAATAAACATTTGAAAAAATGGATATAAACTGCATAAATATTTTCTAAAAATATTAATTATATTTCATAATTTTTAGAAAAAACCTTTTGTGCATTTGATTCACAATTATTTTATATAAGATGAGTTTAAACGCGACTAATTTTATTTCAGATTTTTTCATTTGAAAAAGCATGTGTTATATCAAAACTTACTTTAAATCTAAAGCATATGCACTACTGTGCCCCAAAAGTAAGACCAATTATTTTTTTTTCAAAAACTCTTTATTTATTTTTCCAAATTTATTTCATGGAATTCAAAATAATCCGTTCCGGACACAATGCACTTATGTCAACGTTTTTTCCAATCCTCAATGCATGCTAAAAAGTCATCGGCAGGGATGGCCTTCAAAGCGCGCGGCGATTTTGGCGCACCGTCTTAGAGTCAATTGGATCTCTTCAATCGACTCAAAATGGCGATCCCGGAGTGGCCTTTTGAGTTTAGGGAATAACTAGAAGTCACACGGTGTGAATACAGTGGTTGTGGAACGATATGGGTTTAATTTAACACGAAGAATCAATGCAGTGTGAGCTAGCGCATTCAGTGTTTACGGTACCAATCGAGATTTGACGCGTTTGAGGCCCAAAATGGAATTGACCGATCCTTTTGAAATTCTAACATCATCAGCAAGGTCTCTAATAGTAAATCGACGTTTTGCAAGCACCAAATCTTTAATTTTTTGGAGTGAGCTTCGTCGGTTGAGGTTGATGGTCGACCAGAGGGCTCTTCGTCTTCAACGTGTTCTCTGCATTCTGTTCAAACATTTCTTTCTGATATAGGAATGTTCACCGAATGCCGTCTGCACTATTCTATACGTTTTCGCAAACAAAATTTAATATATGTTCTTTGCTCAATTAATTTACATATTTCAAAAACAGCCGGAATCACTTTTAGCGTCTCACAAAGCCAAGCGTAACTTAAATACTAATTTATATTTTGACGTGAAATTTCACACAGATGTCAAGGACAGTGCCCCAGGAACCTAAAAAAGAAAAAGAAAATTGAAATTCCGTACGCCCCGGGAATTTTGAATTGAAAATTGCTCTTCTTTTTGGACACAGTAGTATGTGTTACTTGTTCTTTTTTTTTTTTTTTTTTTTTTTTTGCAGTTGCTATAAATATTTATATTGAAACAGGATAAAAAAATTTTAAGAAAATAAAGCTGTAATTTGAATTATTGTAAAAATTGTAGGTAAATAATATTTCTTAATCTGAAATTTACTAACAAAATTTATTGTATTATCCTCATTATCCTATTGTATTATCCTATTATTACAGCCTTTATGAGGCTGTAATTTTTCTTTAAAGTTTGTCTTTTAACTAATTATTTTTTAGTGAAATAAAAAAACCTACAGCTTTATAATTATTTTAAAATACTTTCAAATTTAAAAATTGTTTAGACACTTTTTAAATCGGGTAATTATAATCAACCGTTTTAATTCTCATTTGTCTTCTAGAAATTGAAAAAACAGATTAACTGCTAATAGTTACACAGTTATTATATTTGTATAGAATTTTCTTTTTCTGTTTCAAATATCTTGCACTTTTTATACGACATTTTATATAAATTATTTTAAGTATGTATCCAACAATTTACTAACTGTAATTTTTTTAACAATTGGTGCAAATTTCTTTATTTGCTTTTTTATTACATTTATATGCAATTGTTTTTTTCATCATGTTGAATATTTTAAATAGTTATAAATTTAGTTACTAAATTTTTTATATTTAACATGTCTTATTCCTTTCAAATTTTAAATTAAGTAACTTTCGAAAGGCATTGAAGTTAATGTGGACATTATTTTATTAATTTTTAGATTTTAGCTAAATGACAATTAGGATTTAAAGAAATTCATATTTGTTCATAATCGTTTTAATAAACCCAAATATCTTGGAAAACTTATAATTATCCTGAATTTTGTGAAAATCCTGAAAACTAAATATGGATGCGATTTCTGAATGCATTTTTAGTTGATCAAAGATCAATTTTGTTTCATGATGAGATGCCTTCCTAGGCTTTACATAGAAATAAAAAAAAATACTTTACATTTACCAGTTAATGTTTTAAATATTTTTGAGGCATATACATCGTTTTTAATACGCTCGTATTAGTTTCTCCTGTATGTTTGTTTGTTTGCAACAAACTTTTTGGGCTCGATTTTGCCCTACTCTTAAGCGATCAGATTTAATTTAAACGTTGTAGACTTATCAAGGACCGACGACAATAAAATATTTTGATAAATTTATTATCTAATCATGATTAGGATCGCCAGGATTGGGGATTTTATTTTAACATAGGAAGAGCAATTTAACCCATGTAGAATGAAAGTACCTAAGACATACAAACGTACGTGGGACAGCTGCAAACCGGATAACGGGTCAGGAGATTCCCTGTTCGAATCCTGGCTGGCTCGACATATTAGCATTTAGCCTTTGTTTTACTCACAATTAAATTATTGTAAAAACAATTGTTCCAGTCCTCCGTACCAGGACCTCATTTAAGTATTATAGTTTAAAAAAAATAAAAAACACGCTTTTAGAGTTAATCAAACTAAAAAGTAAAAAATAAATTATTGTTTAAAAACACGCTTTTACAGTTAAAACTAAAATATTAATTATAGTTTAAAAGAAACTAAAAAACACGCTTTTAGAGTTAATCAAAGCGTGGGGTGCTCGATGTCAATCTTTATAATTTTTCACTAGTTTCATTCCGAAATGCAGAGTTAGTTTAAAAATGTCTTACAAAGCACCCCACGCTTTTAGAACAGTGACATTCATTTTCTCGTCAGTAATTTTATTCTTATGTTAACAATTATTTTTTACTTTTTAGTTTGATTAACTCTAAAAGCGTTTTTTTAGTTTTTTAAAACTATAATTTATTTGAATGTAGGAGTTCTAGTACCCCGCATTAACATTTAATGCTTGTTCTCTAATTTTTACAGGTACAATGTAATGCAACCTATGTGCACAATGTGCACAATATATATTATCTTTTAATATTTGCAATGCTTCTAGATAACTATATATATAGTATATATATATATATATATATATATAGATTATATATATATATATAATCTAGATGAGTATTTATTGTATTTTAATAAAGGACCATGTCGTAATGAACAGAAGTTTGGATGATATATATTTTTCAAATCTTATCATTTGTTAATGACACTTAATAATTATATCATTATAATATATATTATCACTATATCAAATATCAAAATCACTATACAAGTGCGTGAAATTCAATCCAAAAACTATGTTTAGATTAGCCAACATACATTGATGACAGAGAAGAATGGATGGATCTTCGCTAGCTTATTAATGTATATAGACATGCTAAACTGGTCGTTATTGGAAATAAATTTAATATTAGTTATGTAATGAATGTGTAAAATAAATCATAACACAATTTATTTATGTATGAAACTGAAATGCTATTGTTTTCATTGGTAAAAATGCATAAATGTAATTTATGAGCATAAATTCATGGTGATGGCACATAATTATAGAATAACAAGGATTGGAAAGAGATGGCTTGGAGCAACGAATTTTGCTTTGTTTTATATCATATGAATATATTGATCCTGATGAATATTTTCTAACAGTATAATTTTCCAAGCACCGTCATCGAAATCAACGAACTTCCAAGGACTAGGTCAAATTCAGTTATGATCACAATATTATGTGCAATGAACCATGTAAGTTGTTAAGTTGTAGGCATTATCGCCACATTAAAGAAAAATAAGTATTACGCAGATAACATTAGCATTTTGACATCTATAGTTTTGATAATTTTTGTAATATAGTTATACAAAACAGGTTTTACAATAGAGGTTTTTTCCCTTAAGTTTTACAAATTCATTAGAAAACCTATGAGAATTTCAGTCAGAAAACTTAATGCTTTATGTATACGAACTTATAATAACTTATATATATACTTTATAAAGTTAATTTATTTATATTTTCTTCTTAATTCACTTTATTTATACTTCACAGTTTTCACAGGTTTAATTATGTGATTAAAATAGGATTGGTGTATTTTTTAAATCAAATCATTGTAAGCTATGCGTATAAAGAAGGAATTAAATATGTATAAAGAAGGAATTAAATACGTATAAAGAAGGAATTAAATACGTATAAAGAAGGAATTAAATACGTATAAAGAAGGAAACGTCTATGAGAAAAACGTCTATGTCTCTTTACAAAAGTATAATAAAAGAAATCCAAACGTATATATTGTAAAAATAATGTAAAGAGAAGTAATAACAAGCCATGAAACACAAATTCAATAAAAATATAATCTAAACGATATTTTTTTCTTTACATATCAATAAAAACTTCATGTCAGTTTTAAAATTATTTACATTTGCTTATATGTTGAAAAAATATATTTTGAAGCATTAAAATAATTACAAAAATAATTAATAAAATTTAATTACAAAAATAATTATTCTAAAGAAATTTCTTCATCAAGAGTTTTAGGGTTCTTTACAATTACTCGATAAAATAGCTCCTTTGACCTCATCCAACTGTAGGAATTATCATAACGTATAACATCTGAAAAAGAACAAAATATTTTAATGTAAATCTAATATAGGATTCTTGCCTATCACAGTTTTTATGATATTGACTTATATATCATAAAAACTATAAATAGGGGAATTCTCCTATTTAAAGGAGAATTCTCCCACAGGAATTTCCCCATACACCCTATATATCTGAATATTACTCTTCCAAGTATATTTGACTTTTTTAAAATATTGTGGTTTTAATTTTACAGTTATTAAAGAACTATTTCAAGGAATCAATACTGGCAACATGATCTTCAATTTTACAAGCAAAATAAAACAATACATTGGACCTTTAGCGTACTATATGCATATGACTGATGTAATAAATGGAGAATTTGATGGTAAATAAATCAACAATTAGAATATTTGTAGTCAATATTCCTCAGTCTCAGTCATGCCCTTCCACAATTCAATAATTTTTCCTAGGACAATAAAAACATTTTGCAAACTATTTGTAATAGATAGTGATTTCTACGAATTTAAAATGGCTGTTTTAAAGGATAGGAAAAAAGTGAAAATTTTAGTAGTAAGAAACAAAAGCAAGGTCCATAAAAGTTTTTTTTTTTTTTTTGCTATTCAAATATTTAATTGAGAAAACTTCTTCATTGGCGCAGCAATCCCAAGGTGGGTTAAGGCAGTCTGCCTACAGGCAAATTTCCAGATAAGAAACATTTTTTTTATAGGGTATGGTTGTTAGCCCAACGCCTTTAAAGTCATATTAGACTGGGACCTACGGTTTAATGCGGATTCCGAACAATTACTAGCATCCATGACACCGCTGAAGCTCGAACTCGAAACCTCTGGCACCAAGTGCCAGAGCGCTAATCATTTGTCCATCAGGCTTGAACTAAAAACAACTAATTTATTAAATTCAATATTTGATAGATTTTTATTTTGTACAGTTGTTTTTATACTGTATAACTGTTTAGTACATTACTTTTTAAATTGAACAAAAGAAAAACCCAGGTATCTATGCGGGTTTTTTTCCTTTATGAGTCGGTTTGGTCGGCTGCCTTAAGTGCTTCAATTTAACCGACGCATGAGTAAGTATTTATGATGTGCGATTCATAATTTAACATTTCTGTTCGCAAAATTTCACATAATAAAAATTAAAATATTTTATTATTTTTATCCTTTATTATACGAAATTTTGATCACTGAGAAAAATGAACAATTGCTTTAAAAATTTAATTAAATTAAATACAATTCAATTAATACACAATTTTAAACACAATTTATTTTTATAGTGTCATACTTTAATTTCACTTTCCATTGGAATGCATTATGTAGATGATTGTTTTTTAAAAAAATTTAACTATGAAAAGCAGAAATTTGCTAGAAAAGTTAAAGCTTAAAGTTTAATTACCTCCAAAAAACTAGATAATTATTTTAAAAAATTGTGAGGTTGTAGTTGCAATTTAAGAAAAATAATTTTTTTTAAGAATATACTCACATGTGCCTTTTTTATCGGCTTTATGAATTCCTGTTTCTGAAAATTCTTCAGTGTCCACTCTTTGCAGGGGAACTATTTCAACAAGTGTCGAATTTTCCCCATTCATTTCTCTATAGTATAGCCCAAATCCAATATCCTTGCTTTTGATCTCAAACTCCCATTCAATCAATGAACCAGGTTCCTCAACATTGACTTCTATTTCAGAATAGGAAGAACGGTTAACTATGAGTTTTTGCACTCCGTTGAGTTTAGAGAAGTTAATACTGGTTTTGTTGACGAAATATTTTGATGGAACTTTTCCAGCATGATTGACCTAAAAGATGAAGGTATTTACGTTAATTTCCATGTTGGTTTTACGTGCAAATTAAAATACATGCATTATTATAGGAATTTCACTTAAAAATCATCTTATAGTTATCATGTACCAACAAGGTTTCTAATTTGAGCTCAAAAACAATATAAAAAAATAAATAAATAAACAAGTCTTGTTTTGAAAATTCCTCCTATTTAATTTTTATGAAATAAGTTTCAATTCATTTTATGTCTTTAAATGATAGACAATTTGACACCGGATCATTCGCTATAAACATACATGTAAGACATATGTTTAAACTTTATTAAAAATATTTTAGTTACATATTCTTTAAAAATATATTTTCATAAAGTTTGCTAATCCTTTGCAACATCAAATACAACATTAAATTACAACTTTTCAAATCATAAATAAAACTCTTTTCTGAAATGAGAAACAATAATTAATTGCAATTTTCGAGATGCAATTTTTTTTTTGTTTAAATAAAGTTTGCAAAATTGCTTATCTTGTGGGTTAGTGGTTACGTGGGCAGTTAGGAAGCGGAAGGCCCTAAATTGGATGCCATGCTTCCAGGGACAAGAAGACTAGATAAAGATTGTAGCAGAGTAGATAAAAGCGTCTCACATAAATAGTCAAGCTGACTGGTAGGAAAATTCAAAGTTTTCTTCCATAAAAAGGGTAAATTCGAGAAAGTTACGGTTTTAAATCCTTCTTATTAAATATCGGGGGATTATTTGTGATATACATTAATGTAACACGAAGGCCACCTATACACAAAGCGTGGAAATAAATACACATTTGAATATTAATACTTTTTGTATTTTATAAGTATTTAAATTTATTTACATCATTATATTTTTCAAACATTCATAAGTTTGTAATTAAAATATTATTCCATTCTAACGATACTTCTAATTCAAGATATTCAAATATTTTTTTGTTTCTTTTACTTTTAACACAATAATACTGTTGTTTTTGTAGACACCCTTTCAAAACACAAGGAGACTCGATGGTTTCCGCATCTTGCCTCATTAGTCAGACAACCTGTTGGGAATTTTCCCGGTTTTCTCCCTTTACGAATCTTAAATACGGGATGGTCCCCCTACAAGTTATACAAGAAGGCACTGCCCTCCTTCTTCAACGTCACGGAGCCAAATCAGACTTATACAAACTGGTGCTGCATCACAATAGAAACTGCCCCCACCCTTCCCTTCTTTCACGAGAGCACAGATTTATGGACGAAATTCTAGATGTTGCTGTCTATCAAGTGGGATAAGAAAAAAAATACTTAGACCCTTATGAATTCTTATCAATGAACCATAGTTATTTGACATACTTGAAATATTTAAAGTTGGAATTATGACAGCGAATCATAAAGTAATTATTTTGTTTGAATTTGAATTTGTTAATTATTCACAATTATTTTAAAAATTTATTTGATTAAGAACGAGATAAGTAAATTCTGATAGACCATGATGTTTTGAAATGTACGACAAGAAGTTATTTGATGAGAAAAAATAGTTTAAGTTTCCCTTTTTCTAAAGTATTTCAAATAACAAAGAAATAATAATAAATATAATATATAATATAATATTATTTATAAAATATAATATGAAACAATCATTTTTTAATCATATATTATATTTTGTATTAAATTTTACAATATAATTTATAAAATATAATACGTAATAATATTTGATTGGTTTTAAAAATGCAATAAATTTTATGTTTAGCAACAACAAAAATCTGAATAGAACCCAGCTTTTTCGAAATATTGAAGTTCCCCTATTTAGATCAAAAACTTCATATAGTATATAAGGAATCATTATTGATGATAAGGAAGGTTCTAGATTTTCAGGAGGGCTTTCAAAAATAACTACCTCGTATTTATGTGGCATAAAGCATAAGTTCATGCCATGCAATGAAACTGTCTTTGAGAGAAGCTTATGCATTGGGACGTAATAGTTTTTTAAATACGCTTTTTAAATCAATGATTACATTATACGGTGATAGAACATTCGGAACATGTTTTATATGCTACAGACCTCTCACTGACAGAAGATAATTTGCTAAGCAAATATTTTTAAATAATATATGATAACTATTAAAGCTAAGGAGATTTATCTTCATATATATAATTCTTCTGTACATGTGTTTACCACTGAACTCCTCCCAAACGGCAAAAGGCTAGGTGGCGCTACAATCGGGTTCTTCGGTGTACGTGTGTCTATCAATGAAGTCCTTCTAAACGACTTGAAAATTTTTGAGTGGGTTTGACAAAACACGAAGAATGCTTTTATGCTATCACCTTTGTTGTAAGTCACCACCAGATAGTGCTACAGTATATCAACTTCTATACCCCTCAATCAAATATTAGAGAGTTTTTGCATACCGTACGTTAGCTACCGTAGGACGTCCGTTAGCTCTTTCTCCCTAGCGCGCATGCTCATTGGAAACATTAGTTTCCTAGAAAAAGCTAACGGACGTCCTACGGTAACTAACGTACGGTATGCAAAAACTCTCTAATATGTAATGGTAATAATATGTATTCGTATGGAAAATAGGTTTACGCTATCCACTTTATTTTTACTGACCACCAGATGGTGCCACAGCATTTCATCTTACATACTTAATTAGTATGCGCATATATTGGAACAAGGAGAATATATTTGTGATATGTAATTTTCTACAATGCATTTTGTTTTTGGCAGGACAGCGTATGCCGGGTTCTGCTAGTGTATTATATATTTTTTTAAGAAAATATTCATTTAATGGTATAATTATTTATAACAAGCACATTATTATCAAAAGCAACTATTGACATTCGAAATAATTTAAATTTACTAACAAATGATTTACACAATGGATCCCCATCTGGATCTGTTCTGTTTCCTCCAAGGAATCCTGGCAGTTGATCGGCTTCTATTACTTTCAACAATTTCTCTTGGACTTCAGCTAAAAAAAAAGACAAAACTGAGATTTAAATAAAATTATTAAGTGAAAAACCATAATAATTTAAGAGATGGACTAGATGTTGAAAAAAGGAATCAGATTTTGTTTCATTAAAACCTATGGCAACAACGTACCTTTGGAACAGAAGTGCATTTTGCTCAGGATGGAAGCAGCAAGAAAAACTTTTAGAATATTGAAGAGTAAGTGGAAATATGAAGATACTGAAAGAAAAATGTGCATAATTTCGGTAATTTAAATGATTTGTTTTAGAAATGCTGTACAAGAATTTATTTTAATTTAATTTGAATCTTTAGGAAATCATTAAAGAAGATACACTTATGTCTGAATTTAATAAAAAAATTGTTTTGGAAGGAAAAAGTTTTCATTGATATTTTCTGTACATAAACTTAACCAAAAACAGATGGTATTCACTTATTTTTATAACGATTTTGAACACACACACATGAGGCTAATATCTACAACAAATTTTAGGCTCTTTTGAGAGATCGATTTTGAAGTAGCAGAAAAAAAGACAAATTAAAAATTTACCATTAATTAAGTAAACTGCTTTTAATCTTTCAGGATAATGATCTTGATACATTTTTGACAAGTAAATTGAGTGTTCAAGAGCTGTAAAAATGAAATAGCATTATATATCAAAAATAATTTTAATAAAAAGGCATAAATAAGAATTACTTTTTTGTAATACTAAAAGTGAACACAAAATTATTAAATATAATTATAATATAACAATTGATACAAAAAAGTTGTTTGTAGGTATACCTAATTTTGAAAATTTTCTGAAACCAGAAGCCCTTTTGAAATAGAAATTATTAGCTAAAAATCTAAAACGACGACAATGTGTAAACTAAAATTCTTTTATTAATTTAATTCATTTTCTATTTTCTACAATAAAATAAAATTGATCATAAGAATTTTCAAAAAATTAATGAATATTTTTAATAAAATTGTTTAACAAATAAATCGAAAAGGAAGACATAGCAAAAACAATCTTTTAGATAAAATATTTTATTCAAAAAACCAATTGTTTTAATTGTTTCAAATTGAAAAACAAAATTTACCTGAAAGAGTCTGATAAATATGATGGAAGAAAAAAACTTTCTTTTCCTACATCAAACTGTAACGATATCCTCCATAAGAACTCTAGAGAGCAATAAAATTTAGCCTTGGTAATGTTGTCAAATGTAAAAAGTCCCCTGCTTTACCTGACAAGCACAGAGGACAGACAACATTAGTAGCTACACCAATGCTACTAATGCTACACCAATTATTAAGAAAATCATGTCTTGTCGAGAATCGGGAATTTGCTGTAAAAACTTCAGGGAGCAAATCCATTGGGATGAGTGCTGAAACAAATATATTTCACATTTCATCAGTTGAAAGGAGTTTTAAAGGTCTGTATATTTTATTCTTTACCTCAGAACTAAATTGATAAAAGGATAAAGGAAATTGTGGCCGTGGTAACTTAAAACCATTTTTAGCCAAGAGGTCGGCCTTTTTTCTAGGCACCCCACAATGGCTGGGAATGCACTGAAAAACAGCCAGACAGAAGTAATTGCATTGGACAGATTTATCTTAGTTTCTTCAGGAAGCAATCACTAGCTGTATAGGAGACAGTTGCCAAGATTGAAGCTTGGGAGTCAGTGATGGAAAAAAATAAATATATCTCTCTAAAACTGACTTAAATCAATTATTCAATAAATACTTTTGACACTTTAATTGTGAAAAACATAATAAATAAAAAATTCTAATAGTACTTACTTTTTTTATCTGTTGCTGCTGAAAAAGTCATGTCTTTAAAATCACAAATATATACACTTCCAGGAAGTATTTTTCCAACCTATACAAAAAATAGTTTGTGTAATTGGAGATGTTTTAGCGAAAAATTTCTTTCAAAAAGTACATATAAAACATTTGGTTACAATAAGTGAAGAAAAAGGAAGACGAAACGCCATTGAGATTATAGCTTAGCACATAAAAGTCTTTTTTTATTTCAATGGCGGGGAGTACATACATATAAACACATACAACAAAGAAAGAACAAAAAACATCAAAACACCGTAGAAAAAGTAAAAAACAAAGTTATTGATCTAAGAGCTCTTTGGCAAACCAATATCTTGTAATCTCGGAGTCAATTCCATGGAATGTCTTGCAGCATTATTAGGTATTTTTTTTTTCTTAGGCTCTTTCAAGTCACAGAGACGACAGTAGGGATTGTCATATACACCTATACGATATAAGTGTTCACTCAGACAGTCTTGTTCTGTTATAAGTCCGAAAAGGGCTACTGCATTTCGGCGAAATTTGTCTGGCATTGTATCTAACTCTGTCTCCCTCGAATTCTTATTCTTTATTCTTTTCCGTGGCCCTAAAAAGGTCCTCATTTTCATAATCTTTTTTATATATATAGTTTTACAGAATGGTACAACATTCCAGATTAAATTGGTTGAAACAATTTAGTGTTCTTTCAAGCGAGGAAATCAGCCTGTTCGTTACCGTAGATACCACAGTGGCTAGATATTAACGGGAGAGCTACCCTTTTGTTCTTCTGCTCTAGAAGTCCGATGAGCTCCCGGCGCATAAGAATTTCATTCGAAAAAGTACTCCCCAATGAGCTAATAGCTTGAATTCCAACTTGGGAGTCGGACAATAAAAATGCCTTTATCAAATTTATAGTAGATGTACAACTCTTGTTTTAATGCAATATGTAAGGTATGAACTTCACCATCAAAAGCGGTCTGTGTATTCCAGTGCATGCATAGAACGAAAAAAAATCTGAAAAAACTCCAGAACCTGCTATCATATGACGAGAAGTCTGAGACCATTGACTTTTTTTCTTACATAAATAAAATAATTTTTAACAACAGAAAAATTGCATTATCGATATATTTTTAATTGCACATGCTATAATATTATATTAAAGAAAAGATGCAGTCAATTGTAAAACGATTTTTATGATCAAGACTTTCATGTAAAATTTTACGTACTTTATGATGGTTTTTATATTAAATTACAAATAATAAGTTATGTTGGAGCGTATAAAAATAAATATTTATTTATTTTGGAATTACTTAGACAAAGACACAAGAGTTTCAAAGTTTTCAAATTATTGTTTTTATTATTAGTCATTTGTATATTTTTTTCCATACTTGGCGGCTAACTTAAACTGTTTGCTTAACTAAATTTGCTGGCTAGTGACGATCCTTCTGCTTGACTCAATTGCTGAATTTAGCAAGCTTTTTGGAAAGATCTTTTCAACAAATTTTATGTTTCTCTTTTGAAATTTATTGTTGTTTCAGAGTGATAGGCCCAATAGTGGTGAAATTATATGATAATATTGTAAAATTGATGTTGTGATGTAATTACGAAATTATATCACAGCTGTTTTTTTTTAACATCCTACAAAATTTATATTACAAAATATGGATGATAGAGTACATAAAAAACAGATTATTTTATGACGGAAAGCAAAGATAGATTTGTTTAAACAAAAACACAAGTGTTTGAAAGCAGCAATACGTTAAATTACTTATTACTGTGCCCAAAAAGTAAGACCAATTTTTTTTTTCAAAAAATCTTTATTTATTCTTCCAAATTAATTTATCACCTTCAGTGTAATCCCCTCCGGACACAACGCACTTATGCCTCAATGCATGTTAAAAAGTCATCGACAGGGATGGCCACCAAAGCGCGTGGCGATTCTCTTCAATTCGGTGTCCTTGGAGTGGTCTTTTGAGTTAAGGGAAAGCCAGAAGTCGCATGGTGGGAATACGGTGGTTGTGGGACGAAATGGGTTTAATTTTTAGCGAAAAAATCAAGAAGAATGAATGCAGTGTGAGCTGGCACCTTCAATGTTTTCGGTACCAATCGAGATTTGACGCTTTTGAGACCCAAAATGGGATTGACCGATCCTTTTAAAATTCCAACACCATCAGCACGGTCTCTAATTGTAAATCATCGGTTTGCAAGCACCAAATCTTTATTTTTTTTGGACTTGAGTTTCGTCGGTTGAGGTTGAGGGTCGACCAGAGGGCTCTTCGTCTTCAACACGTTCTCTGCCTTCTTTGAATTGTTTATACCACTTCTAAACATTTCTTTCCGATATAGGAATGTTCACCGAATGCCTTCTGCAACATTCTATAAGTTTCCACAAACAAAATTTAATGTAAGTTCTTTGCTCAATTAATTCAGACATTTCAAAAATCGCCGGAATCAGTTTTAGCGTCCCACAAAGCCAATCATAACTCAAAACTAATGACACAGATGTCAAGAACTGTGCCAGCAACCTAAAAAATAAAATAAAATAAAATATCCTAAGCCCCGGAAATTTTAAACTGAAAATTGATCTTACTTTTTGAACACAGTAGTATATGTTATATCCATTCGCATGAGTTATTTTTCTAGAAAGATAAACAAATAACTTTTTTTAATTTCATACATAATTTTTTCCATCAAAACCAATCTTTTCGACTTTAAATTGCTCATACAAAATATTTGTTTAGTGTATCAGTCGATATTTTCGTTTTTCCTTTAAATCATTTTTAATAATTATATCATAAACTATACTCTTGAATATAAACATGATACAGATATTATGATAATAACACTGCAATTAGATACTATAATTTAGATAATAGTATCCGATTGTATAGTTTTCGAAAATATTGTTCAAAAAGATTATTTACTAATAGAGGATGTTAATAACTAATTCAAATATTTATAAGCAATATTTTATAGACACGTGCCTTTTCTCATTTAAATATCTACATTTTCTAAGCTGATAAGATTTCGTTCATTTCGAACACATTTTTCTGCATGCTGGAAAGTATATTCACCAGTATTTTATAAAGAAATACCTTTAAAATACTTTATAAAGCCTTGTTTAATGTTTTGTTCATTATACACCATATCTATTACTCCTTAAAAGTAAATTCAAAACATTCTGTGTCAGGTTTACGAATTTTTTATTTAATGCTGAGCATAAGTGTGAAATAATTATCGTAAATCTATTTTTCTTTATAATGAGAATAATTAAAAATTGCTTTATTTTTCAAATATTTTGTATTTAATTAAAGTAAAATACTTAAGTTTTTCATTGCAGTAATAAATTACACATTTCACAGCTATTGATATCAAACATATATTAATCTTTATTTATGAAGAATTATTTACTAAAAGATTATTAAAAAAGATTATACATGAAAAAACACTTTAACACAAACATACCTTTTCACTTTGTTCTTTCAAAACAACCATTTCTTGTTCTTGCATCTGAATCATAAATTTAATAATGTCTGAAAATTTAGCTGCCTTTCGAATACCTGATAATATATTAAATTAAATGAGTTAAATTTAAAATATATATAAAAAAAAAAACATTTATCATTAAGAAAAAAAAAAAAAAGAGTAAAATATTTTTTTTCCCTAAAAAAGCAAAATTCTCAATTAAAAATAATCAACCTGTGAATTTATTTGAAGGAGAGATAAATTAGTATTGTACCTATTAATAAAATTGGAATTAATTGTTTTAGATGCTTTTAACAATATTACAATTGCAATTTAAAAATTGCGATATGGTAATCTAATGCTGTAATATGGTAATATGTGTATAAATTTCGATTATCAAGATATATTAAAAAAATTATTAGCAACATAATATGTCTTAGTTATATGTCTTAAGTTATTTTAAAAGTAAAATTATACAAATAGTTTTCATTATTGAAAAGTCAAATTCACTATAACGAAAACTCATTTACAAGTCAAATAATGAAATGTGATAGATTGTCATGTAGACAATTTATTTTTATCGCAGATGAAATTTGAAAGGTAAAAAAATCTTGAAATTGGTGGAAGTCCATTTTATATTAGAAGGGTATGTTTAAAGGTTTGTATTTCAATGTTTTGAAAAACATTGGTATACGTCAATAAGTTCTTTTTATGTTTTTTAAATATTAAATTGATTTATGTTTATAATGTGATCGATTTTAAAATATTAGTTAAAAGAAATTTATACTTTTGAAGAATTGCAGGAGACTTACATCATTTTCAAAGTCAACAAAATGTGAAAATCAACATTTATGAAATATTAAATATGGGATTTCATTTGAAACAAACCAATTTTTTTAAGAAATTTCTATTAAATGTGGAAAAAAAAATATTGATTTTAATAAAATAATAATAATAAAATATTGAAATTAAATACAGTGTTGAAGGAATTGCCACAAAATAACAGTTTATTTTATAAATATCTAATTGAATCAGTGTCCGATTCTAAGGTGACATTATTCATATCGAATATTATATAACATAAAATAGACATCAATAAATAATATTATATGCTCATTAATAATAATAATACACGCACATTAATCAAATCAACAATTAGTAATTTTAGTGGTAATCGTATTTATTTACTTCAAATTAAGTGAATAAACAGAAACACACTGACAACGTTTTCAACTCTAGTATAGAGAATCCTCCTCTGAAGATGATTCAGAAGCAAACAAAGATTCCAGTGAACGAACGATAATTTTTATGACATTAACAGTGTTGCCACACATATAAAAATGAAGTATAAACATTAATTTTTGATCTAAATACTATGCCTTTGGGGAAAGTGGACTTTCAAAGTAATTATATTTGTAATTTCATTAACAACTTAAATTTATTTTGACAAAATGATGAAAATTTTGAAGACTTTTTTTTTTTAACTGTATATGGATAAAAAGTTCATAATAGACTGCATTCATTGTTATCATTAGCTAGCTTTTTGTTAAAAATGGACTTAAACCACTTTAAAAAAATTCAGTTCATATATTTCATATCACATAATTAAAAAGTATGTATAGCTCAGCTAAAAAAGTAGCTAAAAAAGTATGTATAGCTAAAAATCAGCATGTATAGCTCAAGGTAAAACTGAAATATTTTTTTAAATAATTTTTTCAATTTGAATATGATCTCGGATAACATGGCATCGTTGATTTTTTAATGATTAAAAATATGATATAGTTTTAATAAAAACAATTTGAATATTATTTACTCAATATCATAATTAAAAATGTCATTGCATTTAGATGTGATATTTATGCTGTTTTCATTTTTTAGGAGCAGAAACAAATAACATATTTCTTAATTTAGTTGGAGCTAATTAAAGCAAATAAGTAAAATTTATAAATACATTTGAAAAAATAATCGAATATGTGGATTTTGTGAATGAATTAAATTTTGAAAAAGTTTTAAACAATAAAAAATATCAAAACATGTTCAGTTTTTTTTTTAAAATTAGCTAAATAAATTAATGTGATACAAATAACAGCAAAATTCCCTTGCCTTTGATATTAAATATATTAAAACTTTATAGTTGACTCAATTAATATTGATACCCAATTAACTATCTACTTACGTGGTAGGACTTTAAAAATCTACATAAAAAATAAAAATCTTGATTCGATTTAAGATTTAAATAGTATTTCGATTGGAGAATAATTAGATAGTAAGTTGAAATTTATTACTATATATTTGATATCAATTTATGTTTGATTGATATTCAACTGAGTATAAATTTTATAATTAATATGTATAATATGTTTAATGCATAATTTATTTTACCTTTAGCATCCATATTTCCAAAAGCAAAGTATTTAACTGGACATTGCTCTTTATCAAAGCCTATTAAGTTACCGGGAAAGTGTTTCACTAAGGCCTGAAAACAAAGTTATTTTTAAAAAGTTTGTACATTTGATAAATAAAAACATTTAAATTTTGACTTAATTACTAAATATATATATATATATATATATATATATATATATATGACTTAACTACTAAATATATATATATATATAAATTGTCTTTTGAAATTGAATTAAAAAATCTGATGTGAAAAATTTTTCAGATAGATTGATAAACAATATATGCTTGAGTATTTATTTTTCTTAATTTGTACATTTTGTCACATTAAAAAATAAAGTTAATAATATCACCAAATAGTAATTTATATTGAAATTTTTTAAAATTTAATTAACTAAATTTTCATGATATTCACAGTGATTGAAAATAATATAATTCATATAAAATTAAACTTTTTCCTTAGAAAAGAATTTAGCTTGATTTATAAAAATACATGCACTTTAGATTTTAATTTTAAAAACAAGAAATACAATAATTGAATATACGAGTATATATTTTTAAGCTTTCAACAATTGAAAAAAAAGATCTCTTTCACACACTTATATACACTTATGTCCATAAACTAAGGATAATTCAGGATCACACAGAAATTGAACTCCAAAATAAAAATTTCACCTGTAGAATTATCACGCACATCTTGAAGTAGAAATTACAGGAAACCACCAGATGGACAATGACGAGAGTGTAAGAGAGGGGTATATAAGGAATGGTGGCAAAGAAGTAATATTGTTCACAAGCGCTTTAAAAGCCTTTCAGTGCAATAACCGCATAGTTATGGCACAAAGGAAGCATTTGGATGATTTTTTACGTGGTAGAATTATCGGACGACTGCAATGTGGACGTACCCAGCTGGAAGTATCCGAGGAACTTGGAATCGCCCAGAGTGTCATCTCCAGGCTTTGGCAACGATTCCAAGATGATGGTAATGTGAGTAGATGTTACAGCACAAGTCGCCCCCCGAGTTATAACGCCGAATGAGGACCGGTATTTAGCAGTTACTGCCAAAAGAAACAGACGTAGCACAGCATCAGACCTGTCTCGTCAGCTCTCTTCAACTACCGGTACGACAGCTTCAAGGCAGACCGTGTACAGACGCTTATGGCACATTGGTCTATATGCTCGTAGGCCTGTCAGATGTGTTCCACTTAATGCAACTCACTGTCGCCTGCGATTAACCTGGAGTAGAGAGCATGCATTGTGGACACCGCAACAGTGGTCTTGTGTAATGTTTTCCGGATGAGTCCAGGTTTAGTTTGCAGTCTGATTCTCGCCGGACTTTCATATGGAAGCGCCAGGTACCCGTTACCACCAAGAGAACACCATTGAACGACACCGTTACGGTGGTGCAGGATGGCTCGTTTGGGGAGGAATTATTCTTGGTTCCAGAACTGACCTGCATGATCAGAGTGTAACGATGACAGGCCACATCTATCGGGATGTCATTCTGGAACAACATGTACGTTTGTTTCGGGGTGCCATGGGTGCTGAATTTCTGTTTATGGATGACAACGCCCGTCCTCACCGTGCAAACATTGTAGACGAAGGCCTTCAATTGGAGGATATAACCCGTATGGATTGGCCAGCATACTCACCGGACTTGAATCCAATAGAGCATGTGTGGGATATGCTTGGTCGACGAATTGCAGCCCATCAACCCCCTCCCACCTGTCAACCGGAACTTCGGAGGGCATTGCTTGATGAGTGGTGTAATATTCCCCAAGATCAGATTGATAATTTGATACTCAGCATGCCTAGGCGTTGTAAGGCCTGTATTGCATCGTCCGGGAGACGTACTCCATATTAACCATCATACTAACCATGTTATACTGTTTTTTATAAATAGGTTCTTTTTTGAAATTTGCAGCAGGGTGTAAAAATCGCAATTTTTATTAATTATGTCAAACATATAGCATCCTTTTTGCTGTTTAGCTTTTGTTTAATAAATAGACTTTACAAATATTAAAAAATTCAAAATTGATTATTTATTATTTGAACTTTATAGAATAAAGTTACAGAAGGAAATAAATAACATAAAAGGTTTTGTGCTTTTGTGCTTTAAAAAGCAAAATGCCATTTAAGTATCAAAGATATAAAGTCAAGGTGACCTTAGCGTGATTGTTGCAGGTGAGTTTTGAAACTCTTCTGTAAATAAAATGTGCGCATGAAATACAGCTAACGAAAACTGATTAATGCTCCACACTTTATATTTTAATTCATTTCTTGTTACAAAATAACTAGTTTACAATCTCAATGCAGAGATAAATTTAATAATTGTAAAACGTCATGTCTTTTAAGAAGTTGGTATCCTAGCTTTGGGAATTATTTCACTTTTTAATGGAGATTGGTTGGTTGATGAATTCTAGCAAATCGAAGAATTTTGTTGGACTTACTAGAGACGTCTTATTAAACAAAATTACATTGCATCATTACGATGTAAACGCAATTTAATAAGTGCTCAGCATTTGTCAAATTCTATTGCTAATTACTTATAGAGTCAT
The DNA here is from genome assembly GCA_021605075.1 of Caerostris darwini. Taxonomy (NCBI): domain Eukaryota; kingdom Metazoa; phylum Arthropoda; class Arachnida; order Araneae; family Araneidae; genus Caerostris; species Caerostris darwini. Next base: position 81,951 of record BPLQ01010211.1, read on the forward strand.
CAAAAATAACAATTCCCTTTTCACAGGTATTTGTCTAATCAAGCAGAAAGCTTTAAGCTGGAAAAACAGTGATTCGATTCACAATGTCGCACTGCTTTGAACTATGACATAAGTACTTAATTGTTCCTTCACAAAAACAAGTTCTTCGTCTATATATTCCATTTTTCAAATTGCTAATTACTTAATTTAGATGAGATTCTTTAAAAAAATAGTTTTCCTTTACATTCAAGGTAACTCGCGCACTTTAAAAACAGTACTAGTAACCCACATGTTACTAATTAGAGACAAGCTAAGTTGATTTTGTTCAATACCTTACTTATGAGTCAAAAGTCACACAAGCCAAATACTGAATCTCTTATGCGTCAAGAATAAATTCATATTTATGACTTGAAACTAATTTAGCAACTAATTCAACTTAAATAGGAATCTATATCTGCGAATAACAATCCTCTAACAAAGTAGAGCCGATTATTATGCAATGCAAACTGATACTGTTGATGAAAAGTTAGAAATATGCGAAACTGTCTTTTCACCACAAACATGGTGAATTCTGTATACAAAAAGTGTTTTTTATAAAGAACTATATTTTTTACAGATAAAAGAATAATAATAAGAATAATAATTAATAAGAACTTCAAAACAAATTTGTATAAAGAACTATATTTTTCTGCGGAAAGACACTTCTTGTTGTTTAAGTAACACAATCTACTTTGTCCCAAACTATAGTAGTCTGCACGTTAATGTACTATTGATTTTCACCATTGACGTCGTAAGCTTACTTTTAACCATAAAATAGTGTGTTGAATCCCATTTGCTATTTAATATTAAAGATAATTTGATTGTACCTTCAAATTTTACTTCCTTTTACTATGGCTACCAGACGTAGTATAATTGGCCAGTTTGATATATAATGTTTACAAAATGTGCTGAACTAGTTAAAGAATTTATAATGTTAATTATTAATTCGTTATAATATTGAAATATCTATATATAAAAGGTTTACTGAATTAAAAGACCATTATTTCAAACAAAATTGTTATTTAGACTATCCGGATGGGGCCTTAAATGGACTGCGTAGAAAGATCAAATTAAGTAATTGATAATTATTGATGGAGATCAAATCAAGTAACTGATAATTGTATATGAAGATAAAATCAAGTAATTGATAATTGCATATGAAGATCAAATCAAGTAATTGATCATTATAGATGAAGATCAAATCAAGTAACTGATAATTGTATATGGAGATAAAATCAAGTAATTGATAATTGCATAAGAATATCAAATTAAGTAATTGATAATTATATATGAAGATCAAATCAAGCAACTGATAATTGCATATGAAGTAAATATGCATGCTCCATGCATAATTATCAAGTAATTGATAATTATGCATGGGGTTATAATACTGACTGAATATAACCTAAGTTACATGACATATGAGTGAATATAAGTGTTGAAAACATAAGAAAAGCTTTTTGAAGCTCTATTTTATTTTTTAATTAATTTAAATTAATTTTTTTTTCCTTTTTTTAAATCTTTTCAAAACTTCCTTCTTAAAAACTTTTTTATTTTATTAATACAAATACTTTAAAAAGATCTTTCCTGAAATTCATAAAAATTCTAGACGGAGAAAAATCTACAATCTGCGTAAAAGATAAAAAAAAAATGTAAACAAAAAACAGTTGTAAAACAAAATTATGCCTTTATTAATAATATTAAAATTTGGTTTAAGTATTTAAAATTTCTTTAGAAAATAATTCATAGAATTCTAGCAATCCAATAATTATGTTCATTGGTCATGAACAAAAAAAATCATCTGAATTATGCCTATTTATACATTTAAAATACACACAATTAGTTTACCATATTACACTTTCACCTTAAAAAATATAAAACATATGTAATAAAGATTTAACACAGTGGTTCTCTGGGGGGCCAGAAAAGATTTCAAGGTATACTCTGTCGTATTCCAGATAAATAAATAAATAAAAATAGCTACTTTTTTTCAGTCAGTTTTCCCTTTCACAGACAGTTTTCATTATAAATAATTAACCTTTCAGATTACTGCTTTTTCATCTTTAATGCACATAGGGTCCTGATGGCCGAGCGGCTAGCGCTCTGGCGCTCGGTACGACAGGTTTCGGGTTCTCGGCGGTGCCAAGGATGTGTGTAATGGTTTGGAATCCCTTTAAACTGTAGGTCCTGGTCTGTTTAGCTCTCGTGTGCATAAGATGACAGTAGTGCGACAGACCAAATCAAATCAAAATCAAACCAATTCATTTTACAAATCAAATCTTTAATTCACATAAAAAATCCCTAACAATGATAATGAGCCAAAAAATGTTTCCGATTAACTAGGAGCAATAATTTTAAAGGAGAACTGGAAGTGTTAGCATCTATATGATTTTAAATGTTAAAAAAATTCCATTTCAGTCTATGAGACTCCGCCATCTATAAGTTGTACTTTGTAGAGTTGATAATTTAACATTAACTGAAGGAGAAAGAATTATTATTATATCCATGGATTGAGGATTATACATGAAGAATTGCCTCCTAAACCTTTTAGATTCCTATAAAAAAGAATGTGTACCAATATCTAAAAGGGTTTTGAAAGTTGTTTTACAATTGTCAACGTTATATTTACGTGAATTAGGACTTTTCTCCTCATTACAATGAAGGGTTCGAAATCCACTTTAAATCACAGCCCCGGTCTAATATGATTGTAGAGCGTTAGGCATAGGACTGACAAACTTATCCCGTAAAAAGAAACATATCCTGTAAAGAAATCTGCCAATAGGCAGATGTCCTTGGCCCACTATGAGGTTGTTGCACCAGTGAAGAAGAAGAATTACAATAAAATGTAAAGAGAGAGAAAATCATCAATCTATTGACGAGGAAATGAAAGTTTACCTTTCAGATATATGCCCAAACATTGAAGGAATCCCTAGGAGTTTTCAGACTCATGTTTCTAATAAACGCGAGAATAAAAAATAATATTATTATTTTTAAAAAAAATATTCCGTTATATTTGATTTAACTATTATAATATATTTCTCAAAAATTGTATATAGTGCGTCTACAATTATTTGTAGGATTTTAAATGTGCCCGACTTGAGAACCACTGGTTGAACATGCAGTAACTAATCATATTGAAAAGTCTATAGCCTTACTTCTACAGATGTATAGTCATCCAAAATCGTATCCACGAGAAATTCCTTCCTCCATTGTATGTGCTAGGAAAGAAATAGTAGTTATTATTATCATTATTCTATTGTTTCTTCAGTTGATTCTGAAAACATTATAACATATGTGATAAAATAATTTTCATTTTTTTAATTCAGGTTGTCATATGTCATAAACTATGTTTAGCACTTTTAAAAGAGAAGTTTAGTATTCAAATAAATGACATAATATTTAAAATGAAAGGAAACATTATTAGATGGTTGAAATACTTGGTGAAGGATTAAGGTTAATGCTTGGTAGGGTTAACACTTGGTGAAGGATTAAAATCTTGAAAATACTTCAAGATTAGTTCATGACTTTGCCCTTATATATTTCTTTAAAGCCATATCTAAAAATTAAGACAAAAGTCGAAATATAGCATTTATTACAGGTATGAAAAGATATTGGAATAAACAAAAATATTTAGTGAAATTACATGAATATTTGCTAATCTCACCAAATCGCTCTCCTTTCATACACTTAAACTTCAAACGTTGAAAATTTCCCTTGGACCCAAAATAAAAAGTGGCATTAGATAAATCTGCATATTTACATGATCTTCACAGAAATCAAGAAGCTTTATCGCTTCAATTTCATTATCATCCTCATAAATAGGTAAATATTGATCGATGTGATGTGAGGCGAATATGGTGGATGCTCAATAGCTATTCTTGGCAAGGCAATTTTTAACCATTAGTTTCAGATGTGCAAAGACATTGTCGTCAGTGAAACTGACTCGTTCCCTTTTACATTTTTTTTGGGACTTCTTTCAGATATAATTTCATTCCCAGCAAAGAATTTCCAACTTAAATTCCATACTCACAATTTGACCCTGGTCTGCGTTGAATGAGAGCGAAACATTAATGAGATGGAAAATCTAACTTCGATTTTCTCAAGAGACATTATTTTTGAAAACATGATAGATGCTCAAAGAATCATGAAAAATGTTGTGAACATTTCCTTTTAATATACTAACTTCAGGCGTAATTTAATCGATTGTTAAACGGTTGTTTGCATGGATAAACTTTTGAATATTCTCAATGGAAGGGAGATTTATGACTAGTTAATATGGTATCTTAACTATAACAGTTGTCTTTTATGTAAAATTTACGTTTGAGTAAAGCGAACACTAGTATATTTTTCAATTCCTCGTTTTCAAATGATTGAGTTAATATTTGAAGAAGATGATTCTCATAATAAAACGTAAATAGTCCCCAATCCAAATTTCTACATCCGTCTACGGAAAAGAACTCACTCACTAATTATGCAAGTACAGCTAACAGACAGACAGGATTGAGAAGTCTTCCCACAGTCAATCCGTCTCCGTCGGTTTCGTGCACCCTTGCAAATAGCCAATTTACATTTATACTTTCCATGTTGTGATCTGTATGTCAATCCTGAGAATCTTTTGATTTCAGCAGTAATCCAACACTAAATGAACAGTGCCAAGTTTCCTCATTGTCAGGCAGAAATAAATTTAAGATACTTTTTGTACGAAAATAAGTACTTAAAAATATTGATTGTAATTTATGAAGTGTTTAATTATTGTATCAATTATACTATTACATGAATGAATATTTATGATGGAATTATTAAATGTCTGGAATAATTTTGTAAACATAGGTATTGTTTGTAAGAAAGCAAGTTACAAGTTACTATTTATAAAAAATGAAAAAAATTATTACTTTTAATTTATAAAATATAAATATTACCTTTCTGAGCATTTCTTCAGAATTTTTCAGATTAAAGTCACGAGCTGCAAAAGAAATTTATATATATATGGGGATAGAATAAAATATAAATATTATTAAAACCGATTTTAACTTTATTTATTTTTCTTTACAGCAATTACATTAAACTTATTAGAATTAAAAACAATACATGCTTGTTCACTCGGATTCACTAGAATTTCATCTACACTTTGAGAGAAAAATATTGTCGTTTATGCAAAATTAATAATAGATATCTTAAGTAGTTGTTCGCACTTTAAAATATAATATTTACTCATAAATAAGCCTAAATAAAAAATAAATATGACTGTGCTTTAGAATACATTTGACTACTTTTACAATAATTTGCAGTGGCAATATTATGATAACAATTGTAAGCTACATTAAATTAATAATACAGAAATATTTAAACGTCTTTTAAACGTTATACTTTATTTTATTTATTTATGTAACTAAACAAATATAACACAATATGTGTCTTTAATTTGAAGTATATATTTCTCGAATTAGCGAAGTTTTAAAAATTTTTATGATTTTAACGTAATTGGGCTTTTATAATATTTTTTTACAATAGGAAAAGCTGTGTAATTACCTTTAAGAAAACGGTAGAAGAGATGTGTATCTTCATATAACGTCGGATTTATAACATCTTTAACCCTTTTCCTTAACTGTAAAAAATATTTACATAATTTAGTAAAAATATAATGAAAAACAAAATGAATTTTTTTTCAGAATTTTTATTAATTTTTTTACTAAGAATTCAATTTTTTAAAGTTCATTTGATAACTGAAACTGAAAAGTTAAATAAAAATCAGCTATATAATATTAGGCTAGCAATTTTTTTGTCAGCTGTAAATAGTAATATAAATATAGTTTTTCATTTCATTTATTATTTAGGTTGTACTACTGTGACCAAAAAGTAAAACCAATTTTCAGTTTAAAATTACGGGGCTATTATGGAATTCAATTTTTTTCCTTTTTTAGGTTTGTTTCTGGCAATGTCTTTGACATCTGCGTGAAATTTTAAGTCAAAATATTCATTAGGGTTTGAGTTACGCTTGGATTTGTGAAACGCTAAAACTGATTCCGGCGATTTTTGAAATGTCTGAATTAATTGAGCAAAGAACATGCATTAAATTTTGTTTGCGGAAACGTATGTTGCAGAAGGCATTCGGTGAACATTCCCATATCGGAAAGAAATGTTTAGAAGTGGTATAAACAGTTCAAAGAAGGCAGAGAACGAGTTGAAGACGAAAAGAACTCTCCTCGACCATCAACCTCAACCGACGAAGCTCACGTCCAAATAATTAAAGATTTGGGGCTTGCAAACCGTTGATTTACAATTAGAGACCTTGGTGATGATGCTGGAATTTCTAAAGGATCGGTCAATTCCATTTTGGGCCTCAAACGCATCAAATCTCGATTGGTACCGAAAACATTGAATGTACCAGCTCCCACTGCATCGATTCTTCGTGATTTTCGCCAAAAATGAAACCCATATATTTTCACAACCACCGTATTCTAACCGTGCGACTTCTGGCTATTCCCTAAATATGCTTTGATTTGAATGCCATCCTTGCCGATGACCTTTTAGCATGCATTGAAGATTGGAAAAAAAAAGTTGGCATAAGTGCATTGTGTCCGGACAACTTTGAAGGCGATGAAATCAATTTGGGAGAATAAATAGTGTTTTTGTAAAAAGAAAAAAAAAATTGGTATTACTTTTTTGCCACTGTAGTATATAAAGTATTCATAAGGAATTTCTGCAATTTGAGAAGGTATCTATTAACATTAATTATTACAATGAAACCGAAGGATTGTTTTCCATAGGGTTATTATTTTTAGAGAGCTATTAATCAGTTCCTTAGTATCGATGGTATCTATGTTATGTATAAAGTTATGGAGTATTGTTTCAAGCTTCACTCTAATTATAATTGTGAAATGCGCTAGAATGTTATAAAAGTTAGTATTTTAAGAAGGTTATAAAAGTAGCTTTCCAGAGCTAAGAATTGTTAAAAAATGGTTTTTCATGGATTTGAATCCTTTAGGGCAGCAGTTTGAAGTTTTCGCATGGTAAGTAGTTTTATTTTATTAAATTATAATAAATTATTAGTGATTTAAAATGGTCAGTTCTTTTTAAAAATATCATCTGAGATTTTTAAAAAGGGCTTTAAAAATTTATTTTTTCCCATCTTCCTCTGGAGTTTTTTACATATATATTACCTATTTTAATATATATATATATATATATATATATATATATGCATAATTTCTGCTATAATTTCATAATAATTTATAATAATTGTTTTGCAATAGTAATTTTATAACAATTACTATAATTCGTTATAACTATGCCTATAATTTTTAAAATTTTTTTTAATAAAGTTGTAGAATATATCTTTGTTCTTATTTGCACTGTTTGAAATATTGTCAGCTTCATATTGGTATCGAATTTATTAAAAATTTATATGATTTTCTAAAATTTTAAAACTCGTTATTTTTTTATATTCTGCCCTGAGAGAGTTCTTTCAAAGTAGAAATTCATTTGTTACGCAATAAAACAACCTGAACATAAAAAAATTAATGATAAAATATTTTTTAAAAGATCTTATTACTGAAAGAACCCAAATTTCTGTTAGAAGATAAGGTTCAATTTTTGTACAATTTTTTTTCTTTTGCAAAAATTAAAAATAAATGCGATTATTGCAAATGAATAGAAAAGTGATTTATATTTAAAAAAGTGAAAATTCGTCCAATACAATCACTTGATTTGTTTGTTACGAAAGAAATTTGCCCGCTATAAAAGAACGTCAAAGGACACTTTTAGAGATAGTTCTAATCATACTAATGACTTAAAACAATAATTCTAAGAAAAGAAACTCCAAATTTTAGGTTGTTTTTTCCAACTCAAACGACTTTAACAGCTTTTGTAGAAGTAACTTAATGAATTTGTACGATTTTTATCAATCAAATGGCTATGATATTTGCACTGATTCAAAACTACATTCAATTAACTAATTTTCACTATATTCCAAAACTACAACCAATAAAATGATTAAAGATTATCCATCGATATGGGATACCCCTTACAATGCAAAAATTTTCAATACATGGAACAGGAATAAATTTATCTGCTTTGATATCCATTGGACAATTATCTGAGAACGGAATTTTTAAAGATTATAAAAAAACTATCATGAACCATTTTTACGGAAAGCGTTCGAGGGATAAATATAATAAAAGAAATTTTCACATTTTTCTGATGTCTTCCTATCCAGTGATAATCAGCCTAAGACACCTTTCTCAAAATAATTTCATTTGATCTTAAAAGAAGTTCGTAAAAAAAACAAGTATTCAGAATCTTTGAGTGAAGTAAGTAAGTAGAATTCAGAAACCGAATCCAAAGAATATGATTTTAGTTACAGACTATTGATTGTACATTCAATTTTCAGATTATTTTTATTTACGTTTAATTTTGCTGTCAAGATTTATATTTTTTTAAATTTGTTTTTAGATAAAATGATTTATTGTTATTAACAAAAATGATTTTTTCAAAATTAATATAAAAAGTAAACAAAAAGAATTTTTGCTAATACCCCAAGTTATTTGTTTTTTTTATAGAGCTACAAATAATATGCATTAACCATAATTTCATATATATATATATATATATATATATATATATATATATATATATATATATATATATATATATATATATATATGTAATAAAAGCATATACTTCAGAAAAACAGTTAAGCTGGAAAAATAAATTTTTGCATCTACGTTAATATAAAACAGGATATCTGAAATTTTTTTAATAGCATTAATATAACACATGCTATCTTAATACCGATATAGATTCTCAGTAATATTATACTTTAATCAATTGACTTAAAATAATTAGTATACTTTTATCGTTTATTAAATATATTGATAAAATATACATTTGAATAAAATAAATCATACAATAATGTCAGCTTGGAACATTACCGAAACACCTGATCTAGCATTAAATTAACAATGTTCTGTTGTTCTGAGAGATTTCAAACTGCTTAATTTTAATTTTTCATCACTCAAAAACCCTAAAAACACTTTTTAAAAATATTGCATCGAAACCTGATTTTTTGCGTCCCTTCAGAACTTAAGTCTAGATTAGCTATCTGTTAATTTAGCAATTCTACTTCAGCCACGAGCTCACTATCTGGGTTTTGGTGTTATTGCGAAAAGTTTATATAAAAATATTGAAATATTTTCTTAAACTAAATGTTAAATTTGATTGACTTACTTCTGTAATCGCTTCCTTTTGATCATTAGTTAATTCTGTTGTCACAGTCATTCTTCTATTGGAAGATATTCGCGAATCTATGTAAAAGAGTTATTGATTATTAAATTACATGATCACAAATAATTATTAGTACCTGAGTTTTGCTTAAACAGCTACTTAAGAAACATATAATAATAAATTATGATTAGATATAGTATAAAACATTTTTAAATAGAAACAATAAACTCGTGGTTTGAAAATAACCATGCTATACAATTATGCTTTCTTCTCATGCTGGAAATTGTACACATAAAAAAGTATTAATAATTCCAAAAGTTTGGCAATATTTTGTATTATCCTAAAATCAATTTTTTATCAAACAAATCAATCCATTATTATCAAATCAATCATTTTATATTTTTTTTGTCAAATTTCCTTTTTCATTCAAAACATAAAATAGGTAAAATAATTTTTATTTTATTTTCTCTTATTGAAATAGCATGTTTTTGTTAATATAAATGGTTATGTAAAATAAAGTATTATAATAAACTTTTGCATACAAACTAACCAAACATTGTAAAATGTTTATGTAAACCAAAAACAAAACCAAATGAAAAACAAATTGAAATATTAAATATATTTAAATAATATAAACATTTTATCACAAATTTTAATTTTATAAAAGTTTCTTATAATACTTTATTTTCCATAACTATTTATATTAACAAAAAACATGCTATTTCTATAAGAGAAAATAAAATAAAAATTATTTTACCAATTTTATTAGTTAATATAGATATATTGCACATATATTTTCTATAAAGATTAATAAAAGATATTTTATATTTCAAAACTATTAATGGGAATAGGCACTTTGTAAAATTTCAGTACTTACATTAGTTTTCTATAAATCTATTAATTTTGTTAAAACGTTTTAAAAAGTTATTGTTTTAAATTTATGACTATCATAAAGATAAATAACTTTATTATGACTTTATTCATGACTTTATAAAAACTATTAAATATAATATAAGTTTTCTTTTTTAACGAATTGAAGAGGAAATAGCACAAAGCAAATATAAGCATTTTAGATAATCTAATAGACAGCAAGAAATTTAATACTAAATTAGTACAAGATAATTATCTTAATTTTAAGCATTCAATTTAATGTATAAAATATACGGAAAAAATGACCTGCAAAGAAATGCACCATGATGTGTGACAGCAAAGTTACTTCAATACTTTGCCGTTTCACTTAGTTATTGCTGGAACTTGCTTTTCTATCCTTGGAGAACAAGGTCAGTGGATATGTGATGAAACAGAAAGCTAGGAAGATTTGAACACAGCTTAAGGTGAGGAAATAGAATAATAAAGGGACAAGTAAAAGGGAGCATCTTTTGCAAAGAATCGTAAATGATTCCATAAAATTCCGCAATAACAGGAACATGAATAAATACTTTTAAAGGCTATTCTTGGATGAATGAATAATAACCTTTTCATCAGAACATTTCTTCGTTTACATCTTTTTTAATTTTTCTTGATGTATTTTGTATAATTGTTTTCTTCGTTTACATCTGTTTTGATTTTTCTTGATGTATTTTGCACCACTGATTTCTTCGTTTACATCTTTTTAATTTTTCTTGATGTATTTTGTATAATTGTTTTCTTCGTTTACATCTGTTTTGATTTTTCTTGATGTATTTTGCACCACTGATTTCTTCGTTTACATCTTTTTTAATTTTTCTTGATGTATTTTGTATAATTGTTTTCTTCGTTTACATCTGTTTTGATTTTTCTTAATGTATTTTGCACCACTGATTTCTTCGTTTACATCTTTTTTAATTTTTCTTGATGTATTTTATATAATTGTTTTCTTCGTTTACATCTGTTTTGATTTTTCTTGATGTATTTTGCACCACTGATTTCTTCGTTTACATCTTTTTTAATTTTTCTTGATGTATTTTGTATAATTGTTTTCTTCGTTTACATCTGTTTTGATTTTTCTTAATGTATTTTGCACCACTGATTTCTTCGTTTACATCTTTTTTAATTTTTCTTGATGTATTTTGCATAATTGTTTTCTTCGTTTACATCTGTTTTGATTTTTCTTAATGTATTTTGCACCACTGATTTCTTCGTTTACATCTTTTTTAATTTTTCTTGATGTATTTTGTATAATTGTTTTCTTCGTTTACATCTGTTTTGATTTTTCTTGATGTATTTTGCACCACTGATTTCTTCGTTTACATCTTTTTTAATTTTTCTTGATGTATTTTGTATAATTGTTTTCTTCGTTTACATCTGTTTTGATTTTTCTTGATGTATTTTGCACCACTGATTTCTTCGTTTACATCTTTTTTAATTTTTCTTGATGTATTTTGTATAATTGTTTTCTTCGTTTACATCTGTTTTGATTTTTCTTGATGTATTTTGCACCACTGATTTCTTCGTTTACATCTTTTTTAATTTTCTTGATGTATTTTGTATAATTGTTTTCTTCGTTTACATCTGTTTTGATTTTTCTTAATGTATTTTGCACCACTGATTTCTTCGTTTACATCTTTTTAATTTTTCTTGATGTATTTTGTATAATTGTTTTCTTCGTTTACATCTGTTTTGATTTTTCTTGATGTATTTTGCACCACTGATTTCTTCGTTTACATCTTTTTTAATTTTTCTTGATGTATTTTGTATAATTGTTTTCTTCGTTTACATCTGTTTTGATTTTTCTTGATGTATTTTGCACCACTGATTTCTTCGTTTACATCTTTTTTAATTTTTCTTGATGTATTTTGTATAATTGTTTTCTTCGTTTACATCTGTTTTGATTTTTCTTGATGTATTTTGCACCACTGATTTCTTCGTTTACATCTTTTTTAATTTTTCTTGATGTATTTTGTATAATTGTTTTCTTCGTTTACATCTGTTTTGTTTTTTCTTGATGTATTTTGCACCACTGATTTCTTCGTTTACATCTTTTTTTAATTTTTCTTGATGTATTTTGTATAATTGTTTTCTTCGTTTACATCTGTTTTGATTTTTCTTGATGTATTTTGCACCACTGATTTCTTCGTTTACATCTTGTTTTATTTTTCTTGATGTATTTTGTATAATTGTGTTCTTCGTTTACATCTGTTTTGATTTTTCTTGATGTATTTTGCACTACTGATTAGTACAAGATACATCAAGTACATCTGTTTTGATTATTTACATCTGTTTTGATTTTTCTTGATGTATTTTGCACCACTGATTAGTACAAGATACATCTTTTTTTTTTTTATTTTTCTTGATGCATTTTGTATAATTGTTTTCTTCGTTTACATCTGTTTTGATTTTTCTTGATGTATTGTTTTCTTCGTTTACATCTTTTTTAATTTTTCTTGATGTATTTTGTATAATTGTTTTCTTCGTTTACATCTGTTTTGATTTTTCTTGATGTATTTTGCACCACTGATTTCTTCGTTTACATCTTTTTAATTTTTCTTGATGTATTTTGTATAATTGTTTTCTTCGTTTACATCTGTTTTGATTTTTCTTGATGTATTTTGCACCACTGATTTCTTCGTTTACATCTTTTTTAATTTTTCTTGATGTATTTTGTATAATTGTTTTCTTCGTTTACATCTGTTTTGATTTTTCTTGATGTATTTTGCACCACTGATTTCTTCGTTTACATCTTTTTTAATTTTTCTTGATGTATTTTGTATAATTGTTTTCTTCGTTTACATCTGTTTTGATTTTTCTTGATGTATTTTGCACCACTGATTTCTTCGTTTACATCTTTTTTTTTTTTTTTTATTTTTCTTGATGCATTTTGTATAATTGTTTTCTTCGTTTACATCTGTTTCGATTTTTCTTTTTATGTATTTTGCATCATTGTTTCTTTGTGTACAACTTTTTTTTTTATTTTTTCGTGATATATTTTGCACCATTGTTTTCTTCGTTTACATCTTTTTATATTTTCTTAATATATTTTGCATCAGTATTTTATCCGTTTACATCCTTTTTCTTTTTCTTTTTATGTATTTGACATCATTATTCTTTTCGTTTATATCTTTTTTTTTTTTTCTAGATATATTTTGCATCATTGTTTACTTTGTTTACATCTTTTTTTATTTCTTTATGTATTTTGTATAATTTTTTCTTTGTTTACATCTATTAGTTTTTTCTTGATATATTTTGCGTCATTGTTCTCTTCGTTTACATCTTTTTATATTTTTCTTCATATATTTCGTATCATTGTTTTCTTGTTTTACATCTTTTTTTTTATTTTTCTTTGAAGTATTTGCATTTTGTATGATTGTTTTTAAAATAGTGTAGTATTCTAAATATTTTCAAGTATAGTAGAATCATCTTCAAAATGATGCTAATTCAGTCAAAGTGTATATAATAGTATACTGAATAGTGATATTATGATAATCGAGTTCAAAATATTTTAAAAATACTGCACAAAATTAAAGTTGTAATATAAATAATATAATTTCTTACTATTTTGCATAATTTCAAATGGGAACAAACGATAAATGGCATAGAGATTTTTTTAATAAATAAAAATATTTAATAGCAACGTCTTTATAAAAATAATTATTTTATATACTATTAATTATAGGTCAGTATTTCATTAAAATTCTATTTTATAATGTATATCCAATATATTTTGTAATTATATTTAATATATTTTATAACTTATATCCAATATATTTTACTATTATATTTAATATATTTTATAATTTATATTCAATATTTTAAATTCAAATTTTTATCTGAATATCTACATGCAATATGGCGATTCATTTTGATAGGGAAATTGTGCTAACCTATAAATATTGTACACGATTTTCACTAAATTATTCTATTGTTAATTTTGGAATTTCTTAATCATTAATTCTTGGTCTTTTGTTAGTTTTAGTTAAAAGGAAATAGAGAACCGGCCATGAGAAATATTCGATTACCTTGACATAAGCTGTTAGGCGTAACAGATTTCCTCCTTTGGAACTAACGTCGTCCTTAATTTTTTTTCCTCCTCAAAAAATATACATATTTTCTTGATTTAGCTATTAAAATTAAACAAATAAATACGACACAAAGTATATATTTTAATAGTATAATGGTTACATTTAAAAAATAAAATATACATATTTAAAAAAATTGTAATTAATAGCAAGAAAAATAGAAATGAATATTCGCTTACAACTCTTCAGTTACTTCTCACGAAACAACGAAGTTAAAGGAAGATTTTCATTTATTTAAATGTTATATTTTATTTAATTATTATTTATTTATTTATTTAATTGTAATATTTTTGCTGGGGGATATAATAATTATAAAATGTTCTCTAAGCTGAATGATAATTTTTGAGTTGAATAAATTATATAACAAGTAATATAAAAAAATAGTTTTTTAAAGTCAATTCCTATTTTTTTTTCGCTATATTGCAGAAAGTCCTTTATAAATGATTTTCATTCATTTTTTTAAAGTTTGTCTGGCGCCATTTATTGGTAGATATATGCGACTTAAATCTAAAAAAACTAATAATTAATAATTAAATTTAATTACTGAATTAATATTTGAAAAAGACTGCATTAACATCAAGTGTCATCCACTGCAAGTTAAAAAAAAATGTATTTGAACTTGAGTGGATGAATAAGAAGTATTTTATTAACGATTGAAAATTTGAACAAGATATATATAGGGAGAGTGTGATCTAATAGAAGGAATTGAAAAATAGAAATGAATATTTGTTTACAACTCTTCAGTTACTTCTCACGAAGCAACAAAGTTCAGGAAAGGTTTTCGTCTTATTTATTTTTTAATTGTAACATTTTTGTTGAGGGTTATAATAGCCATAAAACGTTCTCTAAACTGAATATTAATTTTTACTTTGAATAAATTACATAAAAAGCATAATGTATTATGAATTAAATCGGTAGTTTTTATTGTTACATTAATACAATTTTGATTTTGGATTTGTACGCATTGATGTATTTTTCATTACTTTATTTTCATCACTTAACGAAATACAAGCAATATTTTTTACATTTCATTAGAATAAAATTAAGTAAATTTGAGTATTATTTTAATTTTCCCTAAAGTCATACGCATCAACGAAAATTAGTAGTCGTTGTAGTTGGCAGGTTGGGAAATCCGATTGTAATTGTGTGTGGTTTGGTTGAAATTCTTTAGGCACAGGTTGAAAACTCATAGCTTTATTTACACGCGAACAAATATGTAACACATTTTAAGACATATAAATTATAGATTATATAATTATAGATTCGAGAAGGATTCCACTTCTAAGCCGAAAAACCCGATACTCAGGTACGCTTGGGATGCGTGAAATATACTTTCTCTCCAGGGGAGAGTCGGTAGGCCAACTGAAAATTTCTACTAAACGTCATAGTGGGCAGTGTCGCCAATACGTAGGTAGATGCATGGATGCGAATAAGTTTTTTATATATATATATATATATATATACATATACTATAATTAACTAAATGGAAAGATAATAAAAACAATGGTATAGGCCCAGATCATGTCCCTTGACTCAGATTTTAATGTGTATGGATCGTTCCTTTACAAAAATAAAATAAAATTTTCTTTTATGTCGAAATAATTTTTTTTGTTTTACTGAAAAATTCATGATATCTAAATAAATTAAGCCAGTTAATATTTTTTGGAAATAATTACCAACACAGAAATAAGAACTATTACCAGCACAGAATAACACAGAACACAGAATCAACAAGATAACATACATTTAGATACATTTAAACATACATATTTTTAATTAACTGATCGAGTTATTGTAAAATATTATTTGCATATTAAAATAAATATATCATGAATGTAAGTACATATAAAAGAAATATTTTACACCGTTTTTAGTCAATTGAAGGGATTCAATATGAATCGCCGCGCGCTTTGAAGGTCATACCTGCCGATGACTTTTTAGGATTGGAAAAAACGTTGACATAAGTGTATTGTGTCCGGAGGGGATTACTTTGAATTCAATGAAATAAATTTGATGATAATTCGATGAATAAACATAGAGTTTTTGAAAAAAAAAATTGGTCTTACTTTTTGGGCTCAGTAGTATATTAGTTATAGAGTAGCATACCATATTATTAATATGGTCTTCTTTATACTCATGTACCCTAAGAGACATATACCCCTGGTTACAGGGATAAATGTGGCATAAATAAAAGTAGAATCTTATGTATGCTTTTATATTATACTTAGTTGAACAATAACAATGAAAGAAAGTTTCTTTAAAGGATAATATATATTTGTTTTTCATTGCAAGCACTTAAATTTTAAATGATGGTAAGAATATTTTAGTATTTAATACACCTTCTCAGTACATTTAAGTCTCCTATTAACATGGGTAGATGTGATTTCTTATGTTTTCCTGCTTGGTGTTAAAATGAGCTAGAAATTAGAAAGACAGAAAGTCAGAAATTATCTTTCAGAAAGGCAATCTTGCTCTTCATACAGGATGGTAGATACTCAGCTCGTGCTATTATTTGTAAAACGTCGTATCTTGTAGAATTCTTTACATTTTTATCAATTTCAATAATTTGAAATTTACATCCTATGTTAAACAATAAAATTGCTTTATTGTAGCAGAATCTTAAATTTTTATCGAAATAAACAGAAAAATCAATGCGTGCATAAAAGAAGAAAATGCAATAACATAAAAGAGTGGTTAGATTGCAGGGAAAAGTGATATGCAGATAGATAATGCGTATGTAAATAAGTGAAGTTATTTTCTCAGATAAATTTATACAGTGATAAAATGTATCTACCGATTGAGACTGAGGGCAAAGCAAACAGTAGACGCCCAATCATATTCGTGTCCTAATAAATTGAGTACATATTCAAGAGAGATGGACAGAGATCAAGAGACTGTTTGTGAAACAGTTTGTGATTCCGGTGACAGATTATACAGATTTTAATCGGGTGTATGCTTCGTTCTTTCACAAAAATAAAATAAAAATTTCTATATTGAAAAATTTATTTCTGTTTCTCTGAAAAATTCATAATATCTAAATAAATTAAGGCGGTTAAATTTTTTTTGGATGTAATTACCAACACATAAATATAAGAACCAACAAAATCAAATACATTTAAAAGTATATATTTTTAATTTACTGATCGAGTTACAGTTAAATAAAAAAGTTATTTAATATATTAACATAAAAACATCATTAATGTAATAGCTAAGCACATATAAAGGAAATCTTTTATTGAATTGCATGTAATTAAAAGCATCTTTAGAATGAATCTCTTCCATTGATGGTTTTAAAAACTTTTGGCTATTTTAAAAATTTCGAAAAAAAATTTCTGAATTAATTGAGCAAAGAACTTGTATTAAATTTTGTTTGTGGAAACCTATCGAAAGTTGCAAAAGGCATTCGGTGATCATTCCTATATAGGAAAGAAATGGTTAGAAGTGGTATAAACAGTTCAAAGGAGGCACAGAACGCGTTGAAGGCGAAGATTCCTCTGGTCGACCATCAACCTCAACCGACGAATCTCACGTCCTAAAAATTAAAGATTTGGTGCTTGAGGGCCAGCTCATATTGCATTAATTTTTCGTGACTTTTTCGCCAAAAATGAAATCCAGAGCTTTTCACAACCACCGTAATCTCATTGTGCTACATCTAGCTATTTCCTAAACTTAAAAGACCATTCCGGGGACACCGTTTTGAATCGATTGAAGAGATTCAATGTGAGTCGCAGCGCGCTTTGAAGGTCTTCCTTGCTGATGATTTCTTAGCATGCATTGATGATTGGAAAAAAAAAGTTGGCTTAAGTGCAATGTGTCCAAAGGGGATTACTTTGAAGGCGATGAAATAAATTTGGAAGAATAAATAAAGATATTTTGATAAAAAAATCCTTGGTCGTACTTTTTGGGTTCAATAGTACCATTTATGAAATAGATAAGCAATTTTTTCTTTAACAAAGTTTATAATAATTACTCTAAAATGCTTCATTATTGTGTAAAGATGTAATAAAGTAAATGTAAATTTTATTTTATTTAATTTAATGACAGCTTGTGAGCTAATTATGTTATTTTGTAGTAAAAATCATTGTTCTTCATAATTTCGGATGGAAATTTATGCATTTAATTATTCATGGAAAATTATTTTCCTCAATAGAGAAAAACGAGTTGAGCATTATAAATCAAAATGTTTTTAAATTATCATGCAAGGAGGCATAATTTAAATAAGTTGTGCAAGTGTAATTTTCCTAGTACAACATTTTGCCTGAGTTTCAATGTTGTAAAGCCTTAATAAACTAATAATAAATATATGTAAAATATTTTAAGTGATAATTAAAGATAATTTGTTTTTTAGTTAATTTGGAAAACATGGATAAATTATTGGAATTATTACTAGAAAAAATCATAATAACTAATATCATAAAATAAAAATGATTCCAATCTATTCAAGACGAAGTAAAAAAAAAAAAAAAAAAAAAAAAAAATCCCTATGTGTTTAAAATACTTCAATACTGTTATAATTGGTTGAATTTATTTAAAATTTATAAGCAATAGAGGAAAAAAATGTTTCTAGAAAATGATTGTACGCACGTGTAATTCAATTCCTTTTATTAGCTCACACTCTCCCTATATATACCTTGTTCAAATTTTCAATCGTTCATAAAATGCTTTTTATTCATCCACTCAAGTTCAAATACATTTTTTAAAACTTGTAGTGGATGACACTGGATGTTAATACAGTTTTTTCAAATATTAATTCAGTAATTAAATTTAACTAATTAATTTGACTTTTTTTTTAGATTTAACTTGCATGTATCTACTAATAGATGGCGCCAGATAAAGTTAAAAAAATGAATGAAAATTATTTATAAAGGACTTTCTGCACTATAGTGGAAAAAAAGTAGGAATTGACTTTACATTTTTTTTTATATTACTTGATTTTGTAGTACAACATTTTGCCTTTAGGTTCAATGCTGTAAAGCCATATTAAGCTAATCATTAAACACAATAATTAATGAATATAAAATGATATATATGAAAAATATTTTAAGTGTTAATTAAAAATAATTAGTTTTTTAATTAATTTGGAAATCATGGATAAATTATTGCATTTCTCACTAAAAAAATAAATAAAAGCTAATATCATGACATAAAGATGGGTTCGATCTATTCAAGATGAAGTAAAAAAACTAATCAATAATCCCTATATTTGTAAAATACTGCAATAGTGTTACAATTCTTTGGAAATTCGTTAAATTTATTTGAAATTTATATGCATTAGAGGAAAAGATGTTTCTAGAAAAGAATTTTGTGGATTTTTCCTAACATTGTGTATTGTTCGTTTAAATCCCTGACTGAATAATCCCTTAATTGTTTAAATCCCTTACTGAAAACAAATAATATAAAAAAAAATTTTTTTAAGTCAATTCCTATTTTTTTTTTTTCACTATATTGCAGAAAGTCCTTTATAAATAAATTTCATTCACTTTTTTTAAGTCTATCAGGCGCCATCTATTGATAGATATATGCATCTTAAATCTAAATCAAAACTAAAATTAATTAATTAAATTTAATTACTGAATTAATATTTGAAAAAACTGTATTAACATCCAGTGTCATCCACTACAAGTTTCAAAAAAATGCATTTGAACTTGAGTGGATGAATAAAAAGTATTTTATGAACGATTGAAAATTTGAACAAGATATATATAGAGAGAGTGTGAGCTAATAGAAGGAATTGAAAAAACAACCCGATTTTGGAAGAATTAAAATTTTAATCTAAATTTTAATCTATTTTAATCTAAATTAAAACTTTAATCTAGAATTAAATTTTAATCTAAAATTCAAAATATAATATTCTACGATTAAGGAATCTTGAATTATCTATTTAATTCTAAAATTAGAGATGCATTTTTGTAAGTTAAATAAGAGTTTCACTATTATCTTTAAGAATTCTTTTCATTTTATTTTCTCATTTTATTTTTTTTATTAAATTTTCACTTTATATTTCGTACGATTTTCGTTTTAAGTCTCACACAATATTTGAAAGTTATTTTAATGTTTTAAACTATCCCTAAGTTAAAGTTAACTAATTTTAAACTAACGTAAAATTAATTTTAGTTGCAGTAATTTTTTCAATTACTGCAAGAAAATTAACTATTCACTTATAAATTATTGTAATTTTATAACATAACTTGAAAATCCTTATTCTAATATGTTATGCTAAAAACATAAATATTTATTAAAAATAATGTCGAGAAATTTATAATATAAAAATATTTTCAAGTGATAAAGAAAATAGTTATAATTAATAATACTTTTCTGACAAAATTTTTTTCTTTAAAAATATATCATAATACATTCTTATTTTCTTTAAGGTGAACTAACTGAAACTTTGCTAACTGAACAATACCAACTGAAATTTTACCTTAATTTTAATACAAATGCAATTTCTCAATTCAATTTCATATACATTTTATGAATATGTCTGAACAAATAAGTTTGTTTCTTTTCAAAAGTAATTCGTCAGAATCTACAATATATATGCTACCATTACGAATTTTATAATTCCAATATTGTCATTATTACAAAATTTACTAATGCCATAAAAATATTCTTTCCTAATGCCGTAAAATGCATAAAATAGAAAATTACTAAAGATTTTTATTTCTTTCTGAGTTAAAATATATTAAAACAACAACATTATTATTTTAATACAATTTTTTGGAAGTAAAGTATTGTAAAAATTCAACATTGTAACAAATTATCCAAAAATATTGTCAATGCTATAATTTTCTTATATATGTAATAGAAATTTCAGGCCTATGAACAAAGTGCAATGTATATAGTGTCATTGAATCTCAATTATTTCGCAAATTTTGATCGTGCTTCTCATCTTCATTACTATTTATTTCGATAGCATTCAGTGTCGTTGCACATTGTATTTATTGACTTTAGTTTTTCATTTAGTAGTTTTAATTACGGTTCAATAATATTAAATAAAATTTAAGAGATAATCAGAATTTATATTTTCACGAATGACGCAGTAATAAAATCTATAGATTTTATTCATATTAACATTTGTAAATCTCTCTCTTTGTATCTATATTTCTTCCTCCTTCTGTATACATACACACACACACACACACACACACACACACACACACACACACACACACACACACAAACATATATATATATATATATATATATATATATATATATATATAGAAAGAGAGAGAGATTTTCTATGTATTATTAAGTTAAATGGAAGCTAGAAATTTATTTATAACATTCAATTTTGTTGCACATTGTATTTTTTGATTTTCGTTTTTCGTTTAATAGTTTTAATCTAAGAAAGATTTTTAAAACTAAAGCCACGGTTAAAAATATTAAATAAAATTCAAGAGATCATCAGAATTTATATCTTCAAGCATGAAGCAGTAAAAAAACCTTATAGATTTTATTATTAACATTTGTAAATCTCTCACTTTGTATCTAACCTTCTCTCTCTTTCTGTACACACACACATGTATATATATATATATAGAGAGAGAGAGAGTATAGAGAGAGAGAGAGGGAAAGAGAGGGGTAGAAAGAGAGGGAGAGAGAAAGAGAGAGGGAGAGAGAGAGAGAAAGAAAGAGTGAGAAAGAGAGAGACAGAGATATTTGCAATGTATTATTAAGTTAATTGGAAGCTTGTAATTTATTTTAGGTAAACCTCTGAAAGGGATAAAAGTAAAGTATGAACTATTTAAAAAATTATTTTTATCTCTCACCTATGCTGTTTATATCATTGGCAGTTGTCTCAGTTGAATACATTCATTTTCTTTTACCTATTGCAATTGACCAAAACTTAATGCGTAATTTTTTCTACCTCTACTACGCCACATATGGGATGAGAAACGCATCGGTATGCAGATAGTTTTGGTTTGAGTTTATTTAGTTTTGCCTGATCCGGTTTTGTAGAGTGGCTTTAATCCATTTTTTTTTATGTCTGACGTTCTTTAGCTTCTGCCCAAGTATATATTGAACAAGGTGAAACTGATATCGAAACGACTTAGAACTACTAATATTTTTTTTTTATCTCTCTTAAATTTTGCTTCTCATTTTGTGACGTAAAACTTTTTAGCATTGATTGATTTTTTAATTTTTTCTTGATATATTTCATGTAATTTTTAAGGTTATTAATTTTTTAAGTAATACAAAAGCAGTTTAATTTGTAAGTTCAATATAATTGAATAATTTTTTATTCAATATGAAAATGGAAAAATCCAATTTCACAAACTAAGTCATTAATTAATTTCCTCTTAGAGATGACATGACATGTCATGTCATTTTAAATGGTATAATAACAATAAATATAACAACTGAACAAATGGAAATATGTCCTTCGACTGTCATTTTAAGTGGTATAATAATAATAAATGAAATAATTGAGCAAATACAAATAAATGTAAGAACTCAACAAATGCAAATAAATATAAGAACTGAATAAATAAACAATCGAATAAATACTTAAGCCACAGTGTAATACATTTTTAGTTTTTTTTAACTGAAGTTAAACTGCAAAAATTGCACTTTATAAATTAATTATTAAATTATATCTCAATATTTAATATTTTGTTATAATAGGAGATATAATATCCTATTCTAACTCAGAAATCATTAACATAAGCAAATTTATAATATTTATGTGCATCAAATTTGTTTATCTGTAATAAATTTCAAGCGTTGCTTAATCATATTTGTTCAATTAAAAATTTAGAAACAATCATGTGAATTTATATCAGTGCAATTGATGTAAATTCCTCAGATGAATTTATATGTGACGAAACTAATGAAAAAAGACTTATACACAGTCCAGTCACATTAAAGGGACCACCAACGTGAAACGTGTGTGTCAACGTGAAATAACCAATTACAAAAGGCAGGTGCCAGCACATTGAATTGGAGTGTATATAAAAAATTCCACTTAATACCACTTTCCCCACACCACTTAAAGCCAGAATATTTTTTTCTAATGCAGCTGGCAAACACTTAGACAGCTTGGACTTGGATGCCTTAAGGCAAGCGCTGCACAGACGTTACTCACTTTGCATTACCCAGGGGGCGCGTGTAACTTGAAGATAAGCCAGGCACGTGGAGTAACAATGCCCCCGCAACGCTCTACGATCATATTAGATCGTGACCTACGGTTTAAAGTGGATTCCGAACCACTACAAACATCCATGGCACCGCCGGGAGTCGAATCCGAAACCTGTGGTACCGAGCGCCAGAGCGCCAGCCACTCGGACATTCAGGCCCTTAAAGTCAGAATATACAAGAGTGTATATTCTGGCTTTTGACAGGTGGTCACATTAATATGACTGGACTGTGTATATGGAGAAAAATTAACATACATACAATTAGAAAAATACGTGCCAAAACCCGCTGTGGATCAACAGATACGTGTCAAAACTAACGGATATCAATGAATTAAAATCAATGGATACGTTTGGAAAGATGTCAAAGGCTGCTTTGGAAAGACGTATATAAAAAATGTGACAAATGAGAAATCCATGTTAGATTGCTCTAGTAGGTTGAGAAATTTATAACAAATAGTTGAAATTACTTATGAAAAGATGTTTTTAAGCCGTTTTTAGCATTTTAACTACCACAAAATATTAATGAATCAATAGGAAAAGGAAATAAAATACACTATTGTCAGATGAACTCCTGTTAATCATAATAAATAACTTGAGACACTCATATTTATTTGCAAATGATACGATTTCCGAAATTTTGAACCTTTATTTGTATAACAGTTAAAACATTTTATTTGTTTTTATAACAAATTTGGTTGACAATTATATGTATTTTTAATCTGGCGAAAATAATTTACAAATCTGATCCATTTCCATTCTTTGAACAGTTAATTTCATTTATTTAACTGTGCCTTAAAAAAATATTTTTAGCATAAAATTTTCGTCCATCGTTAGAATTGAATTAAATTAATGGTAATTATTAAATTAATTTTCGTGAAAGTTTCAAAAATAAATTAGGCCCTTCTGCATTATTTACAATATTACGCCTTATGGAAGGCCTATTACATATAAAATTTTACTCTTTATTAAAACTAAATATAAGAAAGTGTAGGAAAGTGATATATGTTGTTCTAATACAGCTGGCAAGCACTTAGACAGCTTGGTCATGGATGCCTTAAGACAAGCGCTGCACAGACGTTACTCACTTTGCATTACCCAGAGGGCGCGTGTAACTTGAAGATAAGCCACGGACGCGGAGTAACAATGCCCCCGCAACGCTCTACGATCCTATTAGGGCCGGGACCTACGGTTTAAAGTGGATTCCGAACCACTACAAACATCCATGGCATCGCCGGGACTCGAACCCGAAACCTGTGGTACCAGATCGCCAGAGCGCTAGCCACTCGGCCATTCAGTCCCAGGAAAGTGATATATTAAAAATAGAATTAAATACGAAGTAATATGATCAAGTGTGAACAATAATGGGATCTATTGATCACATTAAAATAATCGTAAGTATTTAGTAATTTTTTTTAACAATCATTAAATGGCTTTTTATATAATTTGAAATGAAATTGAAAATTAAAGATTTTGTGTTCCCAATTTTGATTTATTAAACAAGAAATAAAATGTTAATATACACTCCAAAATTTTTTTCTTATTCATAAAGTGTGTTTAAATACTTCCTTATTTGAAATATTCAAAGATGAGGTAATATCTGTTGTAACATCTTCAAAAGATTATAGTTACAAACTTAATTCAAACTTATGATGATTGTAATAATAGATTTACTATCCACAAACGACTACTTATATCTAATATAAAATACCTGGTATTTTATGTAGTGTTCTTTAATTTTAGTAGAAATAACTTTAATTCACCAAAACGGTATTCACATCATACAACTAAATTTTAAAGACTATAATTCATTGGAGATTTACAATGGAGAAACGATGAAAGCTTTTGTTACTTAATCGCATAAAAAATATTTACGAGTGACTTATTAGCCGAAACATTTCATAGCTGCAATAAGTTTAAATTAGTACTTAAAAACTTAAAATATTTTTAAAGGCTATTCAGAATCTATTTGCAATTAGTTTTACATGAAGAAGTAATTAATTTATAATTTTTTACAGAGGTATTTAATTTACAATAATGATAATGAACTGAGGGATTGTAACAAAAGGAATTTAACTTCATATAGTGCTTGTTGCTAATAAATAAGAAAACATAATTATTCTTTATCTTAATAATAAAGTCATAAAAATATTTATTTAGCAAAGTTATTTTCAATTTCATGACAGTATAATTTGTAGTGTTTGAATTACGCTAGAACTGCATAGCGGATAGCGCTTTAGATTTTTGAACTAGAGGAACTGGTTCGAAATCTAACAACCAGTTGATAACCTTTTTATTATTTTGTGTTTTACTGCATAAAGTATAACATTTTCTATAAAACATTATTAAAATATATTATTATTTTTAAGATAAGAATGCTTTTTTTCTTAATTAATTTAGAAAATTTTATAAATCACTATCAACAACAACATAAGAAAAAAAAAATAATCAGTTGTTTTAATTATATATATATACATACGTCACTATATAATTTTAGGAAAAAGGAAATTTTGAAACAAAGTAATTATTTAAAGCATAAATTCAAAATAATGAAAGAAAATAAAAAAAAAATAAAAATTGAAAAGGAAATTATTAAAATTAAATATAAAAGCAAAATTTATAAAACACAATTCAATGAAAATTTTTAAAATTTTACCTCCAGACATTTAGTAAAAAATTTATTCTTACTTTTGTGAGGAAACTGCTGTCCCCAAAGTAGATGAAAATGGAGTGAAATGAAGAATTATTGGTAATTCAAAATACTTAAGGTATTAATAATGTCTCATATTTTTTCTAACAATAGAATCAGTGACATCAAATAATTCTTAGTTCCTTTACAGATTAAAAAAAATTTAATAAAAGGAGGTTTGGTTTAATGAGGAAGTTTAAAAAAAAAAACCTTTAGAAGAAGATGTAAACAATTTTACAAATTAGCGAAGCATGAAAAAATTCTTTCTCACGTCTGTTTTTAAGATTTAGGTTTGTTAAAACAAAAACAATCATAATAAGATATCTTCATTCGATACAAATGTGTTGTAAAATAAAATCCATATCAGAATCATCCTTATACTAAACAGTATAATTGCTTAATGACGATGTCAAACACATTTGGACAAGCTTCCTCAAAACACTTCGACTCATAAAAATGACAGAAAATACTAGAGAACAAGGATTGCCAATTCAGTTATTTGTTATACGACATTCTTATCATTTATCTAACAATAAACACAACACAGTAAACAAAAGAAGAATTATTTATACCTGTAAAGGGAAAACTTCAGAGGATTCAAAAAACTTTAGACAGATAGAAGATTCCACGATGAAGAATTCATTTCCATTCCTTATGTGATTTTCTTTGAATGTCTTGATAATAGTGTCATTTTGATAAGAAAAGGATATGATAATTATGTGAATTCTTTTTTTTTTGAGATATGATAAAAATTCTGTATAATTCAAGCTTCAGAATATTTTAAGAATTCAACACATCAAAGGAACGAATTTTTACAAAAGAATTAAAGTTTTTAAGTCACATGCTGTACCTTTAGATCTTGCATTCACTAAGAAAAAGTAATGAATGAAATAGATTATTTGAGAAGAGCATTTTGTTTAAATTATCAGTTTGAGACATGCCAAAGAATAGTGTAACTGAGATAACAAAAGAAAACTGATAATTTAATAAAACATAAGATTGTACCTAAGAAATACCAAAAGATTAAAGAATGTGCGCATTTAGCAAATTTTGCAGACTTTGAGAGCGCATTCAGCAGATTTTTCAGATTTGGAGAGCACGTTTTGCAGATTTGAGAGCACATTTAGCAGATTATTTTTTCAATAAACAAAAGAAAGTCAGAATAAGTATGCTTTAATTATAATAAAAACAAACCTTTATGCATTTTTAAAATTTATAAATGACATTAACATTTAACATAATTAAAGTTATTTTACGAAACTTAAAATAAAATACTAATAATTTAAATAATTAAACAAAAAAATATAATAATATTTTTAATTAGTGAATCCAATAAATTTTTTGTAATTGATTTCTCACTAAAATAAGCTGAATATTTAATCATTTTCTTTAGCTTAGAATTTGAGTTATTTTATATTTCTTTTAATTTTCATTTCTGCAAAACTTATATTTTTTAATTGAATAATTTTTTTTGTATCACCTATTTACATATGGAATATTTATAATTCAACAATGTTTATGTCAGTTGCAAGTCTGTGAACAGGTTTATTCGAATGACTGAATGACTATCAATAATTGAGCACGTAAAGAATTCTGCTGAAAACATTACACATGTTCCTGTACAAGAATCAATATCGGCAAGCTATCCCAGTTCAAGAGGAAAGACAACGAGAGGATTTCACTAAAGAGGCCCTCGCCATAAATGCTGGTTCGGGTTTTGATATCGACCGAATATGGTTTACAGACGAGGCCATTTTCATCTGGGTGGTGTCATTAACATACATAATTTGCGATTTAGATTACATTTTTCTGGAACACAACTACTGCATTTCCAAAACTTACCGTTTTGGATGCAATCTATTGCAAAAGCATCATTTGGGGTTTTTTTTTTCTTGAGAGAAACAGTGACGATTGATCTGTATAGTGCCCTTTTGAACTAATTTGTCGCCATTTAAAAAGCTTCGACTACTGAACTTGTCAGGTGTGGTTCTTGCAGGATGGGGATCGCCCCCATCTTACTCGACATTTTGACTTTTGGAACGAAACCTTCGATGAATTATTTGACATTTAAAGGAAAAGACATGGACCTCCATATTCACTCGACCTCATCCCCTATGACTACTTTCTGTGGGAAACACTAAAGAACATCGTATGCTGTAACAGTCTTTCAACACTCGATGACATGAAGATAGCTTTTTGTCATGCTTGTGTGTCGATTTTCAGTGATATGATACAGAGAGAAGAATGGCAATGTCCTTCTTCGTGTGCGAGTGTTGTGTGAAAGGTGCATATTTTGAAAAGCTTTTGATATGAATGCAACTTAGTCTTGCATTACCCACTACATAAAGCCTACTTATGGGATTACTTACAGCACCATCTATCAGTACAATATGTAAATAAAATTTGGATGTTTCTGTATCAGATTCTTGCAGTGTTTTTAAATAAACATCAAGTGCCTCTATTTATCAAGGTTTTAGAGTTATTGTTTTCAAAGTTAAAAGTCTTTCATGAAACTCCATGTATAAACATACGTTTAATAAACCTACAACTTTTAATTGAAATGACTCTTGAATCGTTGCAGATAGCACTAAGGAATTTAATGGATCAGGTTTGTAAAGTGATAACCTAAAGCAGTGATTCAATAGCGCAAATTAGTCACAAAGTTGTCAGCTACAAAATCAGCAAATGCATCAGTTTAAATGCAGTCCATTATTCATTAGCCATAGCATTTTGTGGCTAATAAATCTGTTGGCGTCTTCTTCAAATCTTTCATATGATAGAAATCACATGGATTCATATATGGGGAATAAAGTGGTCAATGCAGTGCACCAGGATAATTATTTGGGTATTGATAAGCCATAACTTGGGTTCCAAACTCCCTGCTAATGGTGTCAAACGCATTCCGCATTCTATGAGGAGGGACACCATCCTTCATGAACAAATATTCACCAATGTCTATATCCAGATTACGAATTTAGAGAAAATGACTATCATAGCATTATTCTCAGAATACCATGTAAATACCAATTTTTAACAATAAAATACGGTCTTAGGTTGAATATAACACTTTGGGAGACATTTTCAAAATGGCTTGTAATTGACATGAAACTAATTCTTTTTATGCCCTCTCCCATTGCACGCAATCGTAGAGCTTCTAATGAAATTTAAGAAATTTATTTCAGTTAAAAGTTGCAGGTTAATTAAAATTCATGCTGTATATACATCAGCTTAATTTTCATTTATATTATCAACATAAAATTCCTTTAAAATCAAATACAGACAAATAAAGCATTACTCCAGTTTATTAAAGATTTTAATACAAAGGTCTATTTACTAAGCATAATATTTATATAAAACTTTTTCTTTATTCCTCTCAGCTAAAAATCCAACATATTTATGAGCTATATTTCTATTCATATATGCTTTCAATGACATGGTAATCATCATAATATTAGAATCCTGTTTTGAATCGTAATATTATCTTTAGATGCAATCTTGATTGGAACGATTCTTAAAAAATGAAAATAAATTGTGGTCTGTGATACTGAATCGCAGCAAAATAATTTTTTATGATGTTCAAAAATTTATGATACAAAAATATATTTCTATAATATTTGGCTGTTATGATAACGGATAAGATGTTAACAATATAAGTAATCTGTCAGATTTTCATATTTGTCACTTGGTCTCTTTACAATAGTGTATCATAACTTTGAATTAAATCACCCATGCTAATAAACACACATGATAATTAAACCACGTATGCCCAAAAGCCACAACTTTAAATGCTGGCTTAAAACTTTCAGATTATTCATAAATAACATAAGCCATGTATTCAAAAAACATTTTGCATAAATTGAGTTGTGATTTCTTTTCTTACACGCTGAACCCAAAAATGGCCATTAATTCATCACAATCTTAATTAATTCATCTTTTTTTTTGCAAGAAAGCATCTTTATTTTATAGATGAGTATATAAGAAATTTTGTAAAGATTTCAAAAATTTACTTAAATCAAATATATTTACGAGCATTTAACGTTGCTATGAATAATTTTCGAACTGAAGAAACTATAAATAACCCGGTCAAGGACGTAGATAATTTCCACATGACACTATTGTAAATGAATAGACTAGTCTGAGTAAGTTTCTACGTTATATTCTTCGTTTTTTTCAATCTTATTCTTTTCGTTTTTGCTTATTTAACTCTAAGTAATATGGTGCGCCTTGGTTGTATTAGCAGCATAATATATATGTGACAAATTCGTAATCAGGATGCACAAAGGAACATGCTCAATTTATTGAGAAGGGTGTACTTCGCCTATATCAGCAAAACGCTAGATGTCAAATTATATAGAGCAACAACTGGGCGTCAGACACAATCATAGTTTAGAGAAACGGTCACAAGGGGAAAAAATTTTGTTCTACGATAAATAATTCATTCAGCTAACTATAATTTTAGTCCTAGCGAACTTCCTATGGTATGCAAAAATAAATATAATTTTGGTAAATCCTTAAAAATATTATTCCCATTACTGCGCATAAAACTGAACCTCTTGAAGCAATTTGCAAAGACAATGTCAAGAACTGTCAGAACTATGCAAAAAATTCTCTCATTAACCAGAAACAAAATTAAAAGAAGGTATATTTGTTGGCTGTGACATAAGAAAACTGATACAAGACCACAACTTTGAAACTGTAATAAACTCAAAAGAAAAGAATTCTTGAAAGGCATTTAAAGAAGTTGTGTTTTGATTTTCTTGGAAGCGAGAC
Organism: Caerostris darwini; assembly: GCA_021605075.1. NCBI lineage: Eukaryota > Metazoa > Arthropoda > Arachnida > Araneae > Araneidae > Caerostris > Caerostris darwini. The sequence continues at coordinate 112,781 of BPLQ01010211.1, forward strand.
AAACACTAATTATGAAAAATAATTCAAATTATGTTGATATAATTGAAAGTGAGTGTAATACATCTGCAATCAAGCTTTAATTTTTTACCCTTTATATCTAGGATCAATGAATGAAGAACAAAGCGTGTATTTCTATTTATATATTATAATGGAAAGCGACACTGAAGTCGTTAGGATGTAAATATGAAGGGATATTATTGTTCTATAGTCTCTCCATTGAAAAATTCCGCATAACATAAAATGCTATAGCCGAACTGTCACTTGCAAATATTAAGGAACTCCAAAACCATTAGATTTCTCAGATGATTTGGTTTGGTTTGTCGCTCTATGTTCATTTGTTGCACATTTTAGGTTAGGATTAATTAGGCCGGGACTTACAGTTTAACGTGGATTCCGAACCACTAACAAACATCTTTGCTACAGCCAGGATTCGAATCTGATTCTACCAAAGGCCAGATCGCTAGCCAATTGGCCATAAGACCATAAAGGAGAAAGGAAAATATTTTCCCCAACTTCCATTATTATACTGTTGAAAAAATGAAATTGTATGTATATATTTACTATTGTTTCATATACAAATTTCACATAACTACGATAGTTGACTAACTGCGATAACCAAAAGTTGATGGAGTTTACAGAAAAAAAAGGGGATGATTGAGCAAAAGTGATTAAATAATTGCAATGAGCACTCCTAAAATTATAAGAAACATTTTAAAATAAGAAAAAAAATTTTTTTTTGTTATCTTCTGCATCGATATGTTACTACTGACTCAAATATATGATCAAAATACTACCAAAATTATTAGCAAACATAAATAAACATATTTGTTAGAAGAGGGGAATTAATAACAATGTTTTCTTCTGCAATAAGAAAATTAATGCTTAAAATAATTTAATGGATGATATACATGCAAAATTTAATTAAATATAATAATGTTACAAAACGAGTTATAACATAATGATAATGATACAAACACTTTGTGAATTATAAAATGAAACAGTAATAATCTGATTCTTAGAACAATCACTAAATACTTCTAAAAATTTTATTAACTGAAACTATCATAATGATTATATAAATTTTATCACTTCTGTAAAGAGGATTAAGTACGAAGGAGTAAAATTTATTTTATACGAAAATAACATTTTTTAGTGGATGAAATGCTCTTTTTGATCTTCAACTACTTGATTACTACAAAATTAATAAACCAGTTTTGTTTGAAACTTCCTTCGAGAAAAAATGAATGAGACGTATTATGTCAAGGTTTGACGTATGGTTGGTCAAGACGTATTAGGTCAATTAGACTGTTTTGAAATTATTTTCCTATAAAAGAGCTTTTTGAAACATACTCCATCTGTTGAATATTAAAAATTATATTATTGTCAAATGCATTAATTGAATATAATAATCAATCATTGTCAACATATTCATTATTAAATATTTATTATATTTATTTTATATGTCATGTCTGATTTTCTTTGATATTGATAAAGAGAAAAAGTTTTCTCAATATCATGTAATTTAAGGCAAATGTACTGTAATTATGCCTGCAACATATAATTGGACTCGTGAGTTAGAAACAATAGAAAATAATGAATACCGTAATCTTAAACGCATTTTTACATTGTTTCAATAAGTTAAAAGTAAAAACACACACATTAACTTCATAAAATAAATGCTCAACGTTTTAATGATAGAGATATATTTGAAGATGCACAATATTTTAGAAACCTTTGACATTTAATCTGCTTTGTAAATATAAAGAACAATCATTCACTATTTTTAAGTGTTTTGAATTAGAGTTAAAAATTAAAAGGGGATTTTTTTTAATTTAACATAATATTTATAAATATTTGGAGTATTCTACTGAAGCATTGGTAGGATTTGGTTTATAAAAGTTTGTAAAAAGTTAAAATTTTTCTTTGACAAACTTTACTTAAAATTATTGCGATGTATTGTAGATGTGTGATAAATATGAACTATTTGATCGTAATAATGGAAGTATTTGTAAATTATTGATTTTCTTCTAAGGGTATGGGTATAAATCCTACTCATAACATTAGAAGAAATTTCATACTATAAAAATCATTTTAGAAATGGTTTTATGGTATGAAATTGCTTCTATCTATGAAAGATTCGATTTGAGGCCTAGATAAATATCGAAGAAAGAAGAAGATAAGAGATGAAGTTTTAGATTTAGACAGAGTGCAGTATATTATTTTATCATATATTTATGCCGAATCTATGCACATTAAATCGTTAGATTGGAGAATCATTGTGAAGTTTCAAAGTATAGGGTGGATGATACCTCTTCGTAGTTCGAATCCGTGGATCCATGCCTCTTTTTATGAAGTCTCTGTAAGGGATTGTTCCCAATATAAATATTTAACAAACATAACAGATTCAAACATGAAGTCAATGAGCAGAAGTTTAAATGTTTCATGATGGGAAAACTAATTCTGGAATTATTGAAGTTGTATTTTATTTAAATTAAAATATTTGTATAATAGATATAAATAGAGGTGCATATTTAACATGACTAAATGAGTGAGAGATTTATAGGATAGGTTATATTTTTTTATAAATTTTTCTAGGCAATGGATATGGATTAAGGATGTTTTCATATTTATTATTAAAATATATATATGGTTATTTTTTTCGACGAAGTATATAAAGCAACACTATCACAGTAAACAAATCATCTGGCAAGTTTCCATCTATTTATTTTATTAAAATACGAACAATTCTGAAACTGAAGAATTAAATAAATATCAATTTGTTTTCATGAAAAAATTTGATAAAGTACTAATTTATTGAAAATATCATAAAATTGATAAGTAACAGAATTGTAAATTTTACAAATATTGCAAAAAAAATATATATATCGTAAAACAAACTTGATATTTCATATTATAAGATACAACACAAATAATAATGCAAATTATTATTTCATTTTTCAAACTTATTATACATCGCAATCTTTGGATAAATAAAAAATAAAGTGTTTGAGAAAGAAAAATCATGTATTTTGTGCTTTATATAAATAAATTTTATAAATAACTGCACATTTTAATTTAATTTTGAACTAATCGGAAGATTAGGTTTTGCTTTAATACGTTTTTTTTTCCCATCGATAAAAAAAAAACGAGTTTAAAAATATCTAATTTTCTACACTGGCTTAATCTTTTATAATGCTATAGTTTTTTTTAAAGTGTTTATGTAAATTTCAAATTTCTTAAAATATAACGCAGATTGCATTTTTAACAATAGTGTAATGCAAATAATGCAATAGCTTGTTTAAAAGTTTAACACAAAAATAAAATTTGATAAAAGAGATCTATCAGTCGAAGAGACTTGTAGTTTAACGGTTAATATTCACCATGATAACGAATTTTGTATGACAAAAAAAAGTTTAAAATCAAAATAATAGAGGGCGCTTCTGCTTATTTGGAAAGACTAAAAAAACAGAGATAATAAATGTGAAATTATTTCAATATGATTTACGGCTGCAAATCCTCAATGTGTCCGTCTCTGTTTTATTATATTGAATGCAGTAGCAGTATCAGCTGCTATCGCTAGTCCATTGCTACCTATTAGGCAAAATTATTGAAAATAATCAAATTAATTATCGAAAAAATAAAATCAATGCTTGTAAGGACTGGGAATTTCCTCTATTCCTATATTGATAAAATATCAACAGAGGAACATATACTGATATAATATCAATAGAAGATTATGTACTGATATCAATGGAGGAATATGTATTGATATAATATCAGTGTATTATTCCTATACGGAATAATGCACTGATAATCCATTATCTGATGTATACTCACAACTAGAAATTAGTGTCATATATGGTGATGTAAGAGGTCATTCATTTCTGGTATGCCTACTCAAAAATTAATTGATGCCAACGTGGGCCGTAACTACATCTTTGAAGTGCCGTATTCGGTAGAGCTCCATGTTGCATGAAAACGCTCGTGTCCAGCAGTTCTTTGAGTTTATGTAGGTTAGGAAGAACAATAATCCGTAATAAATTATAATACAGTGCAAGGGGGTTAAAAAATTTGGTTAGGCTAGGTTGCAAAATTTTAGGCACATTGTACAAAACCTCTAAAATACAAGGGATTATTTATGAATGATATGGTAAGTTCGCAACATTCACTGACGTTTTCTGACTCTGTAGGTACTTCAGATTACTCGTAAGGAATACTAGTAATGCAGCAATGTTGAGTATTAACTTCCCTATCATGGAAGTAATGTGCCTGATACGTCCATGAAGTGCTTAATAACCAAGTATCATCTTTCTCTTACGGAGAAAAATGATGCTTGATGCCCTCTGTGAAGATGATGCGAATTTGGTAATGCAGGTTTTCCGTCCCTTGCTAATAGTTGCTGAACATGTTGGGTTATAAACTAATACATTCTTAAGGTGATTAAAGGTCTCTTCGAATTGTGGTTACAGGTATAATGTTTGATTTACGCCATATGATGCCGAAGAAGCAATTTGAATATTGCATGAATATGTATATCATGTGCATTTTTCCAATCACAACAACATTAGGCACCATAGCTATTTTTGCTTATTATTTGTATGCATATTCATTAATTTTTTATATCGAAATTTAGCATTGTGTAAGTAATATGTATATGATGCGTCCATGAAATTATCTGCAGCAACACCCTTTATCAATAAGGCATTTAACTAATTTTTTTTCATGTCAAATATCCTATAGCATGGTGAATATTACTCTGCAAATTGCAATTCTCTCCTAATAATGGATTGTTTTAATTGCATACAATTTTTCCAATATATATTTAATTTGCTGTAATATATATATACGTATACTTACTTAATTTTTAGTATTATTATGTGCTTTAGAAACTAATTGTATTGATATAATTAATGAACATGCACAGATAAAAAAAACAAATATACACAATTTAACGATATTTTAGTAGATTATAATACATTTATTTCGTACGGAAATTTCTGAAAGAAACAAATTGTACAAACATTTGAACAGAATACTTGAACAAAATGAAATTAATGAAAACATCCCAAAACATAAAATAAAAATGAAAATATGAAAATATCCCGATATATAAATGAAAAAAGTATTTTAAAAATCGATTTGAAAAACGCCATCTTCCTTTGAAAAATCACTGTCATATGGATCAATTACCCAAGTTCGATAATACAGTTCTTTAGAATGAAACCAGCTGTAGCTGTTGTCGAAAATAATGGTATCTGTTAAATAAATACATAAAATTAATTACATGCTTATAACAGATAATAATGCAGATAAAAAGTTTGCTTCAGATTGAATTTTTTAAAATTATATAATTGTATAATGCAGGAAAATAAAAAATAAACAAATAAAATGCAGAAAGGAATATTACAAATTAAGGAAAATTTTGATGAGGTATTTTAGTCTTGTAGTATATAAATATTTTATGTGAGAAAAGGCTCATAATTACTTAACAAGCTTGGTTATTTGCTGTTTTGATTCCTTGTACAGTTTTTCAAGTTAAATACCAATAATATATATATATATCTATATATATATATCTATATATATATTGAGATAATTCCTTAAATATATTACATATATACACTTGTAAGTATATTTACAAATTTAGTGTTCTCGATTATATCAATATTTTCGCTCTAATGATATTATTGATAGAGTTAATTGAATAATTAAATTTTAATTTCTAAATATTATGTTAAAAAAATTAATAAAAGCACTTTAATAATTGGTATATGCATGGCATATTTCTATAGTATATATATATATATATATATATATATGTTGATTATATTTTCATTAATGGTTGCCAATTTTTCAAACATATTAATATGAAATTGCTCTATATAATTTATGTTATATTAACAAATTTACCAATATATTTAAAAGGAATTCTAGTTATAGGATAAAAATTTATAAGAATTATAATTAAATAATTATGAACGATTTTATTTATACTCTTCATTCTCTGTGAAAATTTAGTTCTATAATAATAATAACCGCTTAGTTCTACAATTCTCTGGGAAGAGATTATACTTAGGCAGGTAATAATAACAATATCTACATTTAATGTTAAATGAAAGTGCAGTTTGACAATATATATATACTTTGATATCGTAGGATTGAAAACTTAGACCTCCTTCAGTTATTTGCATCAAAGATGCAAAATAACAGAAAACGAAAAACATACCACCATTTTCCTTTTTTGAATGTAGCATATAAAGCCTTCAATGTGAACCTAGGCAAACTTCTCATCTATTATTTATTTGCTGTATAAGATCACAGATCACATGCATTAAATTATACTTTTTCATTTACCAAAAATATGAGTATTTTGTTGATATATAGAAAAGAAAACTGTAGGATTGGTTTGGTTTGTCACTCTACGGTCATTTTGTGTACACTTTAGGCTAATTAGGCCGGACCTACAGTTTAAAGTGGATTCCGAACTACTAACAAACATTCATGCCACCGCCAGGATTACTCTTTATACAAATAAGAATCTCAATAAATTTTTTATAGTTTCATCTTCAGAAATCCATTTGTTTTCTATAAACATTTGGTTAAAATTAAAATTCCGTGGAGTGTGAGTGAAGGAAATATAAATAATATAAAAGCTAAAATTAAATTATATATTGGATACTGATTAATACAATAGAATAAAAAAAACACTTTAACAATGCAAAAGATACTTAATCAATTTTAGAAATAAAAATAATTTTTCTAAGTGAATGAATATTTTTGCGAAAAACATTTATATCAGCAATATTATCAAAATTTAGATATCACTACGCAGTAGTAACTTTTATCAATAAGTACTATGATAATATTAGAAAATGATTCTTTATGAATGAAATGGACAATTTTCCTTGAAATTTCTTTTAAAAATTCAACTTTTATTATATTTTCAGTATAATTTATATTCTCAATTGGACGCACTTATACAAATAATAACTTTAGGAAATTAGCAAGCACTAAAACAATATATTGAACGAAAAGATTTATTTAATTTACGTAGATTGAATAAATGAATATTAATTTAAATGCTGATATAAGTTATCAATGAATTTTTATGTATGCAACGAAAATTGATTCACATAAATTTCATTCATTTTTATAATTTCAACGTCTACAGTATAAGTAAACTAACTGTCTTAAATATATATCTATTGAAAGATTAAGTCATGATGAAATATGTATATATATATGATTATCGTGGTTACAAGTAAGAAATGTAAATATAACTTAAGATTTGATTCATTGAATATGTTGAGGTTTCAAAATTCAGTGAAACTTCTGTTAAATATGTATAATAATTTATTTTTAATTCTGATAGAACATTGAGCATTTTATATGCTGCGTGAATTTGTATGTAGAAAGATAATAAAAGATTGTACAGTATTAATTGATTTTATCTCGTACTTTGATTTCAGCGTATTTGCTAAAGAAATCTTATGAAATATTTTACTTTATAAGTTCATATTATCTTGATGCTATAAAACGATTTCTTTACAACTGAAAAAATAAACTAAAAATAAAGTGCGTTTAATAACTGTAAAATAACAATTAAAAAGCATTCAATCTTAATATCAATATCAATATCGTAATGAAGTACTTATAAGAATAATTTTAATAAGTAAATAATTTCCATCTGTGAAAAAATTAGTTAAAATTATTAAATTATTATTTAGTGTATAAATTTAATTAATTATTAACTGAATCTAATAAAATTAAATTAAAATTTTATTATTAATTATTTCTAAATTTGCATTGGTAAAAAAATTAGTGTGAATAAAATTTTCATTTTCATTTAAAAATTATTAAAGTTAAATTTCCATTAATTAAAATTATTTTAGTCTGATAGACTTCATTTAACAAATTAAAATTCATCTTTGTCTAGAATGCCCATTTTAATATAATTTAATATCTTACAAATATTTAAGAATAAAAATAAAAAAGAAAATCACAAACATTTTAAATATTTTAGCATTTCATTAAATATTGTTTTAACCCATATTACTGATTTTGTCCAGTTAAAATTCATGTAGTTCAATTAGAATAGTTTTACTTTTAATTATATATTTTTAAAGTAAAGGAAATAATTTCAAAATGGATATAATATTTATGTATTTCATTGTTAATATTACTAAATTTTCTAATTTAGATATGCAAAATAAATAAATAAAAAATTATAAAATAACACTTTTAAAGAATATACTTACAAGTACCAGCAGTTTTACATCTATATTGTCCAGTTTCTGATTTATTTTCAGTCTCTACTTTATGAACTGGAATCACGTCTTCATTTTGTGATTCATTTTCTAACGTAAGTCCGAAGCCAATATCGTGAGTTTTAGTTTCATATTCCCAAAAAAGTACCGAACCTGGGTATTCTACAAAAATAGGTATTTTAAAACTAGATTGTCTATCAATAGTGATATATTTGGCTCCATCCTTCTTTGCCATTTGGGAAAAATCTTTGGTTAAATAATAAGATTCAGGAATCATTCCTGAGTGAACAAGCTGTAAAGAAACGAATAATATTAAGCATTTTATTTTTAAAAGTAAAAGTGCTTATTAAAAAATTAATAGTTTAAAAAAACTAAAATAACACGCTTTTAGAATTAATCAAACAAAAAAATTAAAAAAATAATTGTTAAAATAAGAATAAAATTACTGACGAGAAAATGAATGTCACTGCTCTAAAAGCGTGGGGTGCGTTGTATGACATTTTTAAACTAACTCTGCATTTCGAAATGAAACTAGTGAAAAATTATAACGATCGATATAGAGCACACCACGCTTTTAGAACAGCTACATTAATTTTCTCGTCAGTAATTTTATTCATATTTTAACAATTATTTTTTTGTTTCATTAATTCTAAAAGCGTGTTTTTTTCACTTTTTTTAAACTATTAATTTATTTTTTACTTTTTAGTTTGATTAACTCTAAAAGCTTGATTTTTAGTGTTTTTAAACTATAATATTTAAATGTGGTCCCGGTACGGAGGACTGGAACTATAATTCTTACAATAATTTAATTGTGAGTGAAACAGAGGTTAAATGCGAATAAATCGAGCCAGCCAGGATTTGAACAGAGAATCTCCTGAACCGTAGTCAGGCGCGTTATCCGTTGTGCCACTGTCCCACGGAGGTTTGAATGCCTTAGCTACTTTCATTCTACATGGGTTAAATTGCACTTCATAAGTTAAAATCAAATCACTAATCCTGGCGATCCTAATCTTGATGAGATAATAAACTTATCAAAATATTTTAGTGTCGTTGGTCCTTGATAAGTCTACAACGTTTAAATTAAATCTGATCGCTTAAAGTAGGGTAAAATCGAGCCCAAAGTGTCAGTTACAAACAAATAAACAAACGTACAGGTGAAACTAATAAAATTTTAAATTGTTTGTTTACCCGTTTCATACAGGAACATTCAGAAAGCACAAATAAGTTATTTTTTACTGCATTCATTAAACGCAGATGAAATATTTTGAACAATTGAATTGCTATATTACTGCAAATACTACTGTGTCCATAAAGTAAGACCAATTTTCAATTTACAATTCCCGGGGTTTATGGAATTGCAATTTGAGTTACGCTTGGCTTTGTGAGACGCCCAAACTGATTCCGGCGATTTTTGAAAATGTCTGAATTAAATGAGCAGCGAACTTGCATTAAATTTTGCTTGCGGAAACGTATAGAATGTTATAGAAGGCAATCGGAGAGCATTCCTATATCGAAAAGAAATGTTCAGAAGTGGTATAAACAGTTCAAAGAAGGCAGAGAACGCGCTGAAGACGAAGAGTTTGAATCAACCTCAACCGACGATGCTCACGTCCAAAGAATTAAAGACTTGGCGCTTGCAAACCGTCAATTTACAGTTAGAGACCTGGCTGATGATGTTGAAATTTCAAAAGGATCGGTCAATTTCATTTTGGGCCTTAAACGCGTCAAATCTCAATTGGTACTGAAAACACTGAATGCGCCAACTCACACTGCATTGATTCTTCGTGACTTTTTCGCCAAAAATGAAACCCATATCGTTACACAACCACCGTATTCGCACAGTGCAACTTGTGGCTATTCCCTAAACTCAAAAGACCACTCCGGGGACACAGTTTTGTGTCGACTGAAGAGATTCAATGTGAATCGCAGCGAGCTTTGAAGGCCATTCCTGCCGATGACTTTTTAGCATGCATTGAGGATTGGAAAAAAAGTTGACATAAGTGCATTGTGTCCAGAGGGGATTACTTTGAAGGTGATGAAATAAATTTGGAAAAATAAATAAAGAGTTTTTGAAAAAAAAATAATTGGTCTTTCTTTTTGGGCACAGTAGTAGTATATGTGTTGATGTATATTCTATATATTAAGATACATTCATATATGTCATTATCTTTCATTATTCTGGCATGTATTGTGATATGTTCTATATGTGTATTGATATGCCAAGAAAGTAATTTCAATTTTCATGATTGATTTCAATTCTAACAACCAGAATTACTTTATTACCAACCAATATGTTTAAAGAATAAATTATCGTATCTTAAATTTAAATGGAACTAAATATATTTTAAATATTTGGTAAATGGATATTTAAAAATAGTTTTAATAATCTAAGTATTTATATAAATTCAAAAAACTGCACTTTTAAAAATCACAATAATACTAATACCATAAAGCACACTGAGACTAACACACTAAGACCATAAAGCGCATATTAAAGAGAAAATTTATAGTGCAAGACATATTAAATATATTTTTTTATTCTTCAAATTCAAAAAGGAATAAAAAAGGTATAAGATTAAATCAAAATACATGAAACTGTTTACTAAATACTGAAAAAATACCTTGAATAAATTTATAAAAAAAAGAAATAAGGACATATTTTATATGAAAATCAATCTTCTGAAGAAGTATTTAAAGTTCCTGTTACAGAAAATTAATAAAATTACCTTTCTCCATATGGATTTCAATAGAAAATTTGCTTTGTTTTAAAATTTAATTCAAGATTTATGTTAATTTTTATATAAATAACTAAAAGGAAACTTATTATAATTTCATTATGAAAATGAAAGAATCTCCTCTTAAATTTCTTTGTGTAAATTGATATCAACATTTTTTTAAGGAATAATAACTTCCTTAAATTTTTCATTAAAGACCATAAGCATTTTCTTCCTTACCATTCTATCTGTATGTGTTTTATAAAATTTATTATCATTTTCAGTTGAACTGAATTACAAATAATAAGCGAGACTAATGCGCATTGCGTCATTTACCAAATTACAAAATGGAAAAGGAAATTGGAAATTTCTTTGCGAAGTATGTATTAATTTTGTAGATGCAATTCAGTTCACTTACGAAAGTATTACAATTAGGGTTGCCATCTGGGTCAGTTCGATTTCCTCCAAGAAATGCAGGTAAAACGTCAGCATCAATGGCATTTAGTAAAACATCTTTCCATCCATCTGTAATATAAAATTCATACTTTAATTTTACGAGTATTACACATTATTTTGCTCTAAATTTAATTTCTAACACTAGGCAAATAACGTAGAATAACATTTGTTTTGTTTATCATGTATATATTGGGTCATCAAGGAGGAAATTTGTAGAAAAAAGGCAAAGTTGGTTGATAATTTAAAAATATAAGGAATTATTCTATGCATCAAACTATGTACTTATATTGTCTAACACCCTTTTGCCATTTACGCTGCAGGATTTTAAGATTGATGGTATAAACCATCATTGAATTCCGGGAAGGCTAGTTTTATAGCATTGTTCTAGAATTAAATTGTTTTCCTATTAAAATGTTGTCCAAATTGCGGAAGAAATGGTAGTCAGTGGAGTTTAGATCTGATGAGTATGGAGGATAATGAAAAGTTTCAACTCCAATTCCAGTAGTTTTGCCACAATTATGTGTGCAGGATGGGGTGTAGCGCTATCATGCCGTAAGGTAGGAGTCGAACTGCTGGCCTGTTTAGTCTGTTTTTCTTTACGATTTTGCCTTATTTCATCCAACTGGTTCCAGTACATTCTGCTGTGATCGATGAGCCAGTTTCATGAAATCATGATGGATGACACCTGCGTTAGACCACCAAACACTCACCATCTAGTTTCTTTTGATGAATATAAGCTTTAGAGTGTGTTTCGGTGATTCATTCTTTCCAACTACTGTGCTGGACGTTTGAGATTGTCATATTGAGTTCATTTCTCATCACAAGGGGCAATTTGATTCAAAAATGAATCAGATTTGTGACAAATCAATACCAAGAAAACTTTCAAAACGCTTTTGTTTCTGTTTTCAATTCAGTTCGTATGGAACCCATTTAATCCAACTTTTTCACTTTACAAATTTGAGCTGAATGAGTTAATATTATTTGCTTCCTATCACCAAACTTCAACGATAATTCATAGCCTCACTGAGATGGATCAGACTGAACGGTGACCTTTCATTCGTCATTACTGACCATTGATTCTGGGTGACAGGGCGGCTTATTACAGGCGGCGTTACCTTTACGAAATTTGGCGAGCTACTTTAATACGTCTGCTACGTAATATCACTAGAGCCAAATACACTATTAATGTTTCGTGTGGTTTTGAGATGACTTAGTTCCACGTAAAAACTCATAGTTCATAATAGTGTGAAAAATTTTAAAAGAGGTTTTTATTACTTTTTAGAGTTTACAATGATTTCTTTAAACTGGCCAGATGTATAACTCTCAAAAAAGAAAAAAAAACCCGTTAAAATATTAAGAAAAAGTCGAATAATAAGCTGTTAAAGTTGGCAATGTTATTAACTATAAATTTCATCCTTGCCAAACTTTTTTTTTTCTTCTAATGCAAATAGACCGTGATCTTCGCCATAAGGACTGCACCGATGTTACTCTCTTTGCATTACCCAGGGGGCCCGTGTAACTTGATGGTAAGCTACGGACGCGGAGTAACAATGCCCCGCAGCGCTCTACGATCCTGTTAGGACCGGGGCCTACGGCTTAAAGTGGATTTCGAACCACTACAAACCCCCATGGCAACACCTGTGGTACCGAACGCCAGTGCGCTAGCCATTCGGCCATCAGGCCCACTCCTTGCCAATCTAATATTATTAATATTAACTGTAATCGTTAATAATTTTTTATTTGATTACAAAAAATTCATAAATATTTTATTTCTGTAAAAGAGATCATTATATAAGGATATCAATAATCTGGAAACTGGGACAAAGGGATTTTAATTTTTTTTAATATGCTATTCATTCTATTCAATATTTAAGAGTAAGAATAATTGAATATGGTTTTGGAAATTAAGGGGTTAACAATTAAATTGACAGTTTTAAGGATAAAAACATATATGAAGCAACCTAAATTAAGTTTTTCTAGTCACCATGATTAAATATGAAACGCTTTTAATGAATTACCAATTATTGGTCATTAGTTCATATATAAAAGGAACTATAGCTATTAGATTATTATAATAATTTAATTATTGATATATGCAATTATGTATGTAATGTTATGTAATTAATTTATATTTTAAATATTAGTTAAATATTAATTTATTAAAGAATGCTTCATTATTTGGTAACATTTCGAGTATTGTCATTAATGTGGTTCATCTGCTATTTAAAGATTGTGGTGAGGTTTAATTTTATTTATATACATATACTTACGTTTGCTGTATATGTCTTTGACAATATTGTTAACGATATCTGCATTGTATTTTAAAAATAATAAAAAAATATTTTCTCATAAAAATATTAAAATTTTTATATAGTGATAATAGTATTAGTAAAAAGTTAAAGGCAAAATCCTACTTTTCAATGCTATTTATTTAATTTTTCATTTGTGAATTTTGTTTTGATTACTGGCATCATTTTATTAAAATCAATACTGTTTATTTTTTGTTGTTTATGATTATATAAACTTATGTTCTAGCAACATAACATGTACACTATTTCTTTTATTTCTATTATATTGGTGAAAATATATATTACTAACCTTTTCCATATACATCGATTTTATTGATCACTGCTCCTGATAGAATTCTCTTGATGATAGGGAATACTAACGTAAAATATACAGAAGCTATTCCAAAATAAAATCAATTATACATTTGAGCAATTACTTATCATATTATTTTTAAAAAATGTTAAAAAAAGAAGTAATAAAATAATCTCACCATTAATAATGTAAATTTTCTTCAAAAACTCTGGATAATTATCTTGAAATATTTGAATGCCTTCAGCAAAGAGCTCCACGGCTAAAATGTTTTAAAAGTAAAAAAAAAAATCATAAGTCGTGTTAATGAAATTTAAGTGAAATATAGTTATATAGATGTTACACTTCACAATATTTGATGATGTATCTGTACGTAACCATAGCAATCAAATAATATTTAATTTTTTTCAATTCCTTCTATTAGCTCACACTCTCTCTATATATATCTTGTTCAAATTTTCAATCGTTCATAAAATATTTTTATTCATCCACTCAAGTTAAAATACATTTTTTTGAACTTGTAGTGGATGACAGTGGATGTTAATACAGTTTTTGCAAATATTAATTCAGTAATTTTAGTTTCTTTTAGATTTAAGTTGCATATATCTACCAATAGATGACGCCGGATAAACTTAAAAAAATGAATGAAAATTATTTATAAAGGACCTCTGCAATATAGTGAAAAAAAAGTAGGAATTTACATTAATTTTTTTTTAAAAATATTATTTGTTTTTGTGAAAAGTTCGTCTTAATTACATTAAGCTACATTGAATTTTCTTTGAAGCAATGAATCTTAATACTGAATGCTTATCTAATATAATATCAGAATGTCAGTATGTTGGTAAAATTTTATTTTAAACTACTAAGAAAATTTTCTATTGCTGGGATACTCGCTGTGCGAAACAATATTAATGTTTCTTCAAATTAGGTATATTTTGCTAAATACCAGGACACTTTTAAGTTTTTCCCTCTCCTCACTGTCAGCTCCTTTCTTTAAATCAGGAATTCTCAGTCCGATGAAGATCCGTTGTTTTTCTAGCGATATGTTCCCTAGTTTTTTTTACTTTAAACACTCATATAATAATCTTATAAATAAATATATCTTATCTTTTATATCTTTACTTTTAATAAGTTTTTGAAAGAATTCCCGATTATCATGAAAGATTAAAAGATGTATAACATTGATCCAGCTCTAGATTAATATTATCTAGATTAATACATAGATCTAAAAGCCGGCTAATTCCTCATAACTTTAAGAAGCCCCTAATCACAGACTTCAACTGTCCTAGGAATTTGACATCAGTTATTAGCAGACTCAGAACTAATCATTACAAAGGGATGAAGATCATCCCAGACAAGACCAGGGAATACATCCCCTGCAGAAATTACCCCAACGCTTTCCTAACGCCTATGCACATTCTAGAGTGCCCAGCACTCACTCCCCATGTTGTGCAACTGGGTATGGTGCCAATCGATGCCAACTTAAGAGAAGTCCTGTATAGTGAAGCGGCGGCGTTGCTAGCGGCCGCTCTCGTGAAGACTTTTGGCTTGATCTAACTTTGATAATTATATTTTAAATCCATGGACATGATAACAACAACAACAGTACATTGATCTGCCTCCAGATTAAATATTTAATTTTTGCAAAAATGCTTTATCATTAACGCTATTGACTGGATATAAGATTCTTATGTAAATTCAGTTTTCTCTCTTTCATCCTTAACCTAAAAGATCTTAAATTTGTTGGCTAAGTTATTGAAGAATGTTTGTTTCAAGATTTCAATGTTTATTTTATGAATTGCTCAAAAGAAAATTTTACGTTTTTAAAGGGTTCTCAAAAATGTAATAATGGTTGCTGCTAGATAATATATTAAAATGAGGTCTGGTCTACATATATTTGACAGCAATTATTTTCAGGCATAAATATTAAAAAAATCCATCAAACAAAAATATTGATTTTGATCTTCATTATCAGAAAAATACAAAATTTTTTATATTATTGTCCAAACAAACACTTAAAAAACTTATTAAATAATTTTGGTTTATTTATATCTCGTTACATTATTCAATTCCTTCTATTAGCTCGCACTCTCCCTATATATATCTTGTTCAAATTTTCAATTGTTTATAAAATACTTTTTATTCCTCCACTCAAGTTCAAATGCATTTTTTTTCAACTTGTAGTGGATGACAATTGATGTTCATACAGTTTTTGCAAATATTAATTCAGTAATTAAATTTAATTAATTCATTTTAGTTTTTTTTAATTTAACTTGCATAGATCTACCAATAGATTTCACCAGATAAACTTAAAAAAAATAAATGAAAATTATTTATAAAGGACTTTCTGCAATATATTAAAAAAAAGTAGGAATTGATTTAAAATTTTTTTTTATATTACTTGCTTTTTTCAATTCCTTCTATTAGCTCCCACTCTCCCTATATATATCTTGTTCAAATTTTCAATCATTCATAAAATACTTTTTATTCATCCACTCAAGTTCAAATACATTTTTTTTGAACTTGTAGTGGATGACACTTGATGTTAATACAGTTTTTTCAAATATTAATTCATTAATTAAATTTAATTATTTAATTTTAGTTTTTTTTAGATTTAAGTTGCATATAATTGATTGCTACCAATTGATTGCGTCAGATAAACTTAAAAAAATGAATGAAAATTATTTATAATGGAGTTTCTGCAATAGAGTGAAAAAAAAGTAGGAATTGACTTTAAATTTTTTTTTTTATATTACTTGTTTTATTTGTTTAATTGTTTGTTTAGGCGTAATTGGAAAATTAAAAATGATTATATGTCGAGTGACAAAATGTGCCTGCGGATATCAGTTGTCATACCTGCTATAAAGATATTCTCTACTCTACATATTTTTTAAACCCATATATAACTTACGATTATTTTCGTTAATATTTGAGCCAACTACCAGAAAGTTCTGAAGCACAATTCACAAACCATCAGGCTGCCTAAAGTTCTAAGAAATATTAATTTATTTTCTACTTATTTAGGATCTCCCAGTGTAAAAAACCCCCATAAATTTACTATAATTTAAAGGCAATGTAGAGTAAGTTTAGTTATTGCGTGTTTTTATATTTTTCTTCCACAATTACTTTATTTGATGATAAATTTCTGCGAGAAAAGAAGAAAGTTTATCATATAACAATGGCAGAATAATCTATAATTCCATTGTTTTTGTAATTAAGGTAATCAGTTTAGAGAAATTATGCTTCAGAACATTTTAATGTTATAATTTCCGCTTCCTTCAATATATATTTAAACAATTTTTTTTCAATATACTATAGGGAAAAATTTGAAACATATCATAGTATGCATAATTATATCGGATTTTATAATGAGTTTCATCAGAATTAATCTATTATTGGAAATTTAATTTTTGAATAAATTATCTAGTTCTTTTTCCCTTAGACGTGTCTTCTCTATTTATTTTTTTTATATAAAAATTTTAAATTTTTGTCAGTATTCAAATATTTTAATTATCATACTTTACATTTTCCAATATATTTTTGTTATTTAAGGTTTGGTCTGAAAACTAATGTTTATTTTATGAAAAGCATTTAAAAAATAACTTTTTTTTATTTAAAGTAAAAATAATGCATTGAAGAGATTCTTCTCACCCATTTTAAACACTAAACAAAGATTTTATTCCCGATGGGCTTTATTTTTCAATTCCTTCCATTAGCTCACACTCTCCTTATATATATCTTGTTCAAATTTTCAATCGTTATTAAAATAATTTTTATTCATCCACTCAAGTTCAAATACATTTTTTTTGAACTTGTAGGGGATGACATTTGATGTTAATACAGTTTTTTTCAAATATTAATTCAGTAATTAAATTTAATGAATTCCTTTTAGTTTTTGTTAGATTTAAGTTACATATATCTACCGATAGATGGCGCCAAATAAACTTCAAAAAATGAATGAAATTTTTTTATAAATGACTTTCCGCAATATAGTGAAAAAAAAGTAGGAATTGATATTATATATATATTTTTTATATTACTTGTTATGCTTTTAAGAAACATTTCTATGGGTAGTTTTAATTATTGCTCTTCAAATACATTTCACATTGTGAAATCAAAAGATATCTCTTACTCCAACATAAATTATTCAGTGGATAATTAAAATTATGTTATGTGATTAGATTTCTATCAATAAACATTTTATTTTTTTTAGGAAAAAGGAATTAAATTAGGAATTTTTTGCAGATTGATTTCTTAACTATTGGAAAGGAAAGTTTAATTCATCTTACGATTATTTATTGATATTTGAATTACTAATAAAATGTTAATATTTTGAAGCATTTTTAATTTTTAAGTTTGTAAACATTTATTAGTTTATTACTATTATTAATATTTAAAAACTATATTATCATGCTAAAAATTATTGCTATACATATTTATTTTTAAGTTATCAACAAATATGATTCATTAGTTTACAATAAATAAGTTTTAAGAATTTTTTTGACTTTAATTTATTCGTTATGTAGTTGAATAATGAAAACATTTCTTTGTTATTATAATTATATTTGTTTTTAACAATGTTACTTACACTGACTAATTAAACATTTTATGACACATCTGAAGAAAATATTTACCTCATATTGGAGCATTTTTGAAAATTTAATTAAATAGATGAGTATTAAAATAAGGTTGACATTAAATCGAAGAGTTATTAAAATCAAAAGCCAGAATATACATTAAATCTGGCAGAGTTTTTGCATACCGTACGTTTTAGGACGTGTTATTAGCGCGCAAATAGGAAACACGTACGGTATTCGTGGTTTTTTAGTATTATGGAATATACATTAAAAGGCCACCTGCCTTTTGTGATTGGCTATTTCACGTTGACGTCAAAATTAGGTAGTGGTCACATTAATGTGACTGGACTGTATTACAAATCTATTCGCCATTTTTATGAATTAGAAGTATTTTTTTGTATGAAATATTACTGTCTAAGGAGGATCTCCATTTTAAAAGTTTGTAAAATAAGTTTAAAATATAGTTTGAATAAAAATTACGGTATTTTAATGCCTTATTTTAGTTAGTTCCAGATAAGCAAACTTTCCAAAAAAAAAATTTAAACTTACATTGACGATGTGTAGCTTTTGCTAATGTCATGTTTTCCAAGTTATATATAAAAATACTTTGGTTCACAGGTCTCCCTAACTGCAAACGAACAACAGAAAATTAAATATAATAATTTAAAAAAGCAGAAAACAATACAATGATTCATTATTTACAGTAGTAGCCGTTTTTCTTTAATTCTTTAAAGCAACTTTATTTACTGACGAAAGCTTACTTTATTTAAAGCAAATTTTTAAAGCAATAACTCTATTCGAGTTATATTTAAATTGTGAATAAATCTTAAATGTTTTATATTGTATTATGTTCGTCAATTCCTTCAAACAATTTAGTTAAAAAAAATGCGAAAGTATGCCAACTTATTTTCCTCATGGAACCTTAAGTAAAATGAGAAAAATATATTTCTTCATTTCTTATTGTTTGAAATTTTATATCTATACAATATAAAATTCTGAATATTCCGCAAGTCATTCTTTTAGTTTAATATTTCGGATATTTCCTTAATAAAATTGCGCATTTAATTTACAAGAGTTTTACGTAATGTCCAATAATCATTTCAACGACATACTTTCTTCTTATATTACATTGAACTCTTGTTTAAACAGCCAAGGCTAAATTTTTCATCAATGCCTGAGACAACAACGCTAAAACCCAATGTTATTCAAATACGTTTAATTTATTTTACATTAATTGAGTGCGGTCTGTCTGTATTATTTTTAACTTACTTGTGTAACTTTCAATGTTTGGAATGAAAATTAAATAAAATAAATATATATGTTTAGAAAATTGTATTTATTACACAGCCGTTTCACATGGTAATTAATATTAATATATAACGTTTTCCCAAATTTACCTTCTATCAATAGCATAAAAGTGCTTTAAAACTCTATTATACATGGGAAAATTACAACAAATTTTGTAAGCTCTTTTAACTACCTAAAATGCTCTAATGATATATTTCTTGCCTTTATGTAAATATGTCTTAAAAACTGCTCATTTGATTTATTATTGATTATTCAATTTTTCCCGTAATTTAAATTAAAGATTTAAATAATTTTAAATTGTAAATAATTTATTTTTATTTCATTTAAAAAGGCATTATGAATATAAATAATCTTCGTCATTTAGAATTCAGAATTTCAGTTCCTAAATAGAATGACATTGTACTGTGGTGCAGCCTCTGAAGCCTTTTTAATTTTTATTTTTGTTTAATTATAATTACGACAACATATTTATTATTTGCATTATTATTTAGTAAATTATCCTTTAGTGCTGTAATCTTGCTAAATATACTTCAATTGACTATGAACCAAATATTTATGAAACTACTAACTTGAAAAAATAAACACTTATTTTAATTCTCCAGATTAAATTTAATTTTTTCGTATGATTGTCTTAATATATCCTCTTAATACTAACAGTAAATTAAATCACACTTTTCCAATTTAAATAAACTTTCATTAAATAATATAAATAATTTACTATTTTTGTCCAGCATGTTTTGACCATTTTTGAATTTTTTTTATTTCAATTACAATGTAAGCCAACTGAAATTTCCATTCTACCTATTTACTTCATATATAAATATCCTTTTGATTTCATTAGTTTTTACTTTTTAATTTAGTTTTTTTTTTGGTACATTTTATAAAATTATACAGACCATCGGAATTTTATATTTACATTTATATTTGTTGTATTTACTTTCTTATTTTATATACATTTGTATTCTATTTACATTTTATTATATTTATGTACCGTAGATAATTCATTGCACATATTTTATTTAAGTATCAGTACGTTTAAGATCTTAAGTCGTTCTAAATTAAATTATAAATAGACTATTTTGGGAACCATTTCAAAACTTTTGAATGTGATAATAAGGAAATTGGGATTATTCTAAACCCAAAACTGCTTAATTTTTTAAATGTTAGATTTATGTATATAAATGCTGATTTTTCTGCATTATTAACATTTGCATTTAAAAGAATACAAAATAGTAGCTATGATGAAAACAGGTCATTATGTAATAATTCATGCCATTAAAAATGTAATCATTTAATAATTACCTATTTATCTTGACTTTCAGATTATTCAGATGTTGTTTTTGATAAAATAAATAAACAAAATATAAAATAAATAATATTATATAAAATAAATAATAATTATATAAAATAAATAATATTTATAACAAGTTCAAAAATTTGCTTTTCTTTTTAAATTGTAATTTTCTATCAAAATTACAGTTCCCGAATAATTAATTTTATCCATTCAATTAATAATTTTTAAGAAGTATTATCATTAATTATATGTAATTTACAATTCATGTAAGAATATTTTAAAAATTGAAAGTGAATTTTACAGTATTCACTTTTAATTTAAAGGCTGAAATTTATTATATTCATTTACTTATTCTAAGGAAAAATAAGTATAAAAGGTAAATATCATACCTTTTCGCTTTGATATTTAAGTCTTTTGTATATTTTTTCCATTTCTTGCAAAACGCATCTTAAAACATCATACTTATTTGCTGATTTAAAAAGACCTGAAAATTAAAATATTTTTGTCCATAAATAATTGTACTGTTAATTATTATAAAACTAAATGAACAACAAAAAAAAGCTTTTCTAAATTTAGGTATCTTGAAAGTACAAAATGGCCCTTTTTTGAATAGGTTTATTACTAACAGATTATAATTGTAAAATTGCAACTGATCTTATTTATTTCCTTAAATTCTGTTTCTTTTCTATCGTGATAGTGTGATTTTATTGTATCTTACATTACTGTGACATTCTTCATTAAAGAATTGCGCTTCATGGAATCAATGGCTTTATGCATCACAACAAGCATGTTTGTTGAAAAATGCTGCCATTTTACCTCTGCAATCAATTTTCATTCTAAATGGAACTTCTTCACAGGTAAACAAGTGCGTGAAAAAATCAGGAAATTGATGGCCTGTATGTTCCCCAGACTTAAATCTAAACTGATTATTATTTTGTGTGATTTTATTGCATCTTACATTATTGAGACATTCTTCATTAAAGAATTGCGCTTCATGGAATCAATGGCTTTATGCATCACAACAAGCATGTTTGTTGAAAAATTTTGCCATTTTATCTCTGCAATCAATTTTCATTCTAAATGGAACTTCTTCACTGGTAAACAAGTGCGTGAAAAAATCAGGAAATTGATGGCCTGTATGCTCCCCAGACTTAAATTTAAAGTGATTATCTTTCATTTTTTAGCGGGATTTTAAAGACATAGTATGACTTTGAAAGCTACAGGCATCGCATTATGTAATGAGTTCTTTTAACCGATTAAAGTTAGAACAATTTCTTTTTGCATTAATTTCTTTACCTTACCTTCTTTACCTCAAAGAAGGATTTAAAAAGTATGATTCGTCTATAGATGGGCCACTTGCCGTTATACGAGAGGTTTGGATGTTTGGATTGAATATATGCGAACGTTTTTATATTAGATCGAAAAAGTATCAATCTTTACCTTGAAATTTAAAACTCTTCTTATGTATTTGGATTTTCTTATAATTTTTCAGTAAATATGTAGGTAACTAACTTTATTATAGTTCAGTTAGAACATTGTGGGATTATTTGTAGATATAAAGAGGGCTAACTAACTGCATTCAAAATGTAATGATATATTATTTTTTATTTCTCTTTTCTTTTCGTTAAATTATTTTTCAAAATTTTTGCATTAATGTCTGATGTTGCACATTTAACACATGGCTTTAATGACTATGTGAATTTGAAGCATACCTTATGAATGTATAATATTAAAAATATTTATTGGTAGAAAATATTAGAATACTCTTTAAAACAAATGTTCAGTTAGGTAAATGCAAAAAAAATAATAATAGTTGCAATGAGTATTTTTTACGAATTTATTAATTATGCAAATAAAAACATTTAATAGTAACTTATTTTACCTTTTCCATCTAAATTTCCTATTGAAGCATACTGTATAAGACAACCTGACTTATCAAATCCAATAAAGTTTTGGGAAACGAATTTTTGTAATACCTAAAAGAAAAAGTTATTTAACATATATTCTTTATTTAATTAAATATTTAACTACATGCAAGAATTTTACAATTAAAAAAATAAGCTTTCATGAATGAAATATAAATTTAAATTAATTTTCAGTACATTTGAATTTTTTTAAGCAGTAAAACAAATTTTAAAAAATCATATAAAAATAATATGTATTCTAATTTCAAATTTTTTTTGGAGAAACCACAATTTTTTTTCTAATTTTAATAAGCTTTAAATTGGAAAGGAATTGCATGCTTTTAATTTATAATTCTCTATTTTTTTTTTGTATGAATGATTAAATGCTCATAAATATATTTTACAATCATGATTATTTAAAAACTTCTTTGATTTTTGGATGGAAATGGGATTATAGTGATAAAATCAAGTTTCGAGTGCAGACTTACTTATATTGACGTCATATCAAAATTCAAAAAAGGAAAATAAATATAATATGAACAACAGCAATATATAATATATGAACAACACATTCAAATCTATACTTTCACAAAAAAAATGTAAATTATACTTTAATTGATGAAAATTTTTAGAATACGATTAATAATCCTTAACAATTTGTATTCATAATGTTTGAAGACCTACCTCTAATGGTTGAAAATCTGAAATAATGGTATCAATTTGAATTTCTTTTCTCCATTTAAGATGCTGTGAACAGAGAAAGTCTTTTACAAAGTGTATACAATAACACATAAATAAAGATTATTTTAATATAAATAAAACCAAAATTGCATCTTTTAAAGTAATTTTTTATCACGTTCATGCTTATATATGCACAACTATTTTATTTTGTGACAAAATAATGAATATATACAATATACGTAATGGTAAAGATATATATTTTTTACTTAATAATCTATAGTATTTTGTTTTACAAATAATTTTAATAATGTGGTAGTTTAAATAATACTATTTCAGTAATTTCGAAGGATATATGTAAATTTGCTAATAAAATTATTATCTTCTTAATCCGTATTATCTCTTTAGTTTAATTTTTGCTGGAATGATGAACGTACGAGGTGCATAATAATTACAAAAATGAACGTGAATTT
The DNA here is from genome assembly GCA_021605075.1 of Caerostris darwini. NCBI lineage: Eukaryota > Metazoa > Arthropoda > Arachnida > Araneae > Araneidae > Caerostris > Caerostris darwini. The sequence goes on from BPLQ01010211.1 coordinate 137,050, forward strand.
AAATTAACTTTTCCGAGTTTATGTGTTTTTTTAATTTTTGCTATCGTTTATTCTAATCAAAAATATTTGATGATTATTATATTATTTGAAAAAGTTTAAAAGTTTATTTAAAAGATTATTATTATAGGTGAAGATAAAAACTCTCGCGAATTAAGATGGGTGAGGCTTAATTAAGCCAAATAAAAAAATATTGAAATACAAGTCGAGAGTTTTGATCGAAAAAAAAGAGTTTTGGTATTGAAAGAAAAGTCGAGATCTTTTTTCAGAAATTAAGTCTGTTTGCTATGTTTTGAACCAAATTTATTCGTGGATTAGAAAAATGATTGCAAGAAATTTTTTAAGAACTTAGATGGTAAGAAATATGATTTTAACATTAGGATCATTTGATAATTTGTTTACATTAAAAAATAATAAATCTCAAAAACATTTTAACACCAAAAATAAATTTTACTATTTATAATTTTGTTAATTGAGATACTTTTCTACATTTATTCAAATAAGTTTGATATTTCACTTTGTGCTGTAAGTCTCGTATGGTTAATGAGTAACATATAAGGAAATTGATTGACAGTTTGAGTAATAAAATATGAAATACGATATGATTATTTGTGATTTTCAATTTAAAAAATAAACATTAGCTAATGTATTATTTATCGATGAGATGTCGAACATTACTATGATTTTTAAGGTATTCTTGTTCATTGGCACAATAGTCCCATAATGCCCAAGACTGTCTAACTACTGACAGATTTCGAAACATGAGATATTTTATTTTTATAGGGAAGGGTTGTCAGCCCTACTCTCAATGCTTTACAGTTATATTATGTCGAGGCCCTACGGTTTCCGGTGTTTTTCTTACGGACCAGATCCCGAGAAACTACAAATACCCATGTCACCACCGAGACTCGTACCCGAAATTTTTGGTTCTGACATTAGTCACTCGGATATTAGGCCCATTTTAATAGTATTATAATGATATTTTAATAAAATTAAAAGAAAGCAGTTGATTTCAGCAGAATATAATGAAGATTTAAATCCTTAAAAAAAACATAGTATAAGTGAATGTAATTTTTATGAGAATTTAATTTAATTTTAACAATTTATTAAAATTTTTCAAAAATTAAAAAAAAAAATTTTTTTACGTTGTATTTCGTAAATGCCCTTCCTTTTTTTGTCTTCTACATTTAGTTGACATATAATTTTATTGTTCAGAGAGTTTACTGTTTAATATTATGAATAGAAAGATTTAATGATGTTAGACCACAGGCGGAAGTAGGGAACAAAAAACGGCAGCATTATATTGAAATGTGTCTTTTTTACAATGGTGATAAAATCTCTATATTGTCTTTCGGTATGGTGAAAAATTCATAACAAGACAAGGAAATGGCCTTCTTTAAAGTAGTTTCAATGAATATACTAAATCGTTTTGAATAAAATAAAGCCTTTTTTTTTTTTGCACGTGAAGAATTCACGTGTATGATCTTTGGTATGATATCTTATTTTCACTGAAGGTTAAAAAGGTAAATAAATTATTGTTAAAATATTGTAAATAATTATTGTTAATCATCAATTAGATTTTTCTAAAAGTAATTAAAATCTTTTAGAAAACATTGGGTTTTATGAATTCGAATAATTTTATGAATTTTATGCGAAATATATTTTGTTTAAACTAATTTTACAAAAATAAATATTGCAATAAATTATTTTCAATAATAAATTAAAATATGTCTTTATTATTGGGTAATTAATACAACCAATATTAAAAAAACACTTTAATTGTACTTCTGCAACAGCTAAATTTACTATTAACTGTAACCTTTGTCTTTAAAAGACTGCAGAATTTCGTTTACCAACGTTTAATATAAATAATTAATATAAAATAAAATAATTAAATAATAATATAATTAATAATAAATAATATAAAATTTAATATAAAATAATTTAAAATAATTAATATAAAATAATTAAAAACATAAATCATGATAAAATTGAATGATTTATGAATAATTAAAAATCATGTAAACTTAAAATATTTTACTACTGAAACACTATATCAAGTCATACAAAATAGTCATAGAAGTCATCAAGTCATACAAGTCATCACAAAAAATTTTTTAATATAGTACTGTATTAAGCGGCATTCATTACAAAAAAGAAATCAAGCATATTTCTAATCAAAAACAAAATATTTATAAATAAGAAACTACATTTTATGAATGATTCCAACGCATTGGTGTAGATAAAACCTCAAAATCTATATTAATAAATAATCGTAATAAAAAGGATAATGAGACTGCCAGTATGTTTTATTAAATAAGAAACAATGTTTTACTTTAAGATAAGTTAAAACTAATGAACCTAAATGTATATTTAGGTTTCTTAAGTTTCAAAAATTAAGGAAAAAAATATTGTAAAATATTGCCGTCACACAGCCAAAAATAATTTTTTATACACATAAACCATATATTATATATAAAAAGTCATACTGTATAATATTATGACAATCAAAATTGTGCAGCTACTGTCGTTAAAAGTCATACTTTACAAACATAGCGTTTAACAATATGCAATTTTTTAATTAGAAACAGTGTAGTGAAATTTTGACGCAACCTTATTTTAAATATGAGTATTCGACATCACTTGTTTGAAGAATTATGTTATCAGTTATTTAACTATGATATGTTTCCCACATTAATTTTTTTAAACCAAAAAGTTATTGATATTTAAGGCGATTCAAAATTATTGCAATCATGTTAAGAACCCTTTCCCCAGAAAAATAAATTAAAATTCGAATGCTTTTTCATATTTTATATAAATTAACAGCTCACATTCCTAAAACCCACGAGCTACTCAGATTCAATTATATGTAGCCCATTATTTGAATGTGAAATTCTCTGAAATTCACAGCCTATAGGACGCTTTTATTTATTTGATCCAGAACTGACTTTTCTGTCAAACCGGAGTCGAACCACGGATCCATGGCGACTAATGGATGTCAGTGAGTTTCGCCCATATGGTCCACCGCTCTGCCAACTGAGCTATCAACGGACGTAGAACGCTTTTATAAGAGCATAGTTAGATTCTAGAAATTTCATCCTGAAAAACTCTAAAGCAGTAGTTCTCAATATTTATAGGTTTCTAAAGTTGGGCCTTATTTAGAATACTACAAATAATTTGTAGCCCATCATACACAAATTTCTGACAAATACACCTCTGCTACTAACGTATAACAATTTTATATCCGGATGGTTAACTCTACAGACTTCTACTTATTGACAAAGGTGTCTCAGAGGTTGCAGTGGAAATTTTTTTTTAATATTAAAAATTACATAGACTCTACACCTCCTTGTTGGCAAGCACAGAAGATGCCACTCCTAGTTTTTCGGAAACATTTTTTGGCACATTATTGCTATTTGGTAACTTTTTATGGGAAAGAAAGAAGACAAAAGTAACTAGAAAAATAAGTTTATTTTTTTAATCAAAGCTATTTTTGAATAAGAAATCGGACAAAAAAAAGTAACTATTTTATTTTTATATTTGGAAAAACATTTGTTAAATACCGCAGGGCCCAGCCTTTGAGAATCATTAGTCAGCTGTATGCAGATAACTGCAGGGAGGCGTAATACGCTTCATAAACACATATTAAATTTTCTTTTGTAGCCTGAATTCTTTATTTATTTTCTGATTCCTACAAAGGTGCAATTGGTAATTCCTTCATATAGCAAGAAGATAATGCTAAACCAAACAGAACGAAAAAAATGTGGTTTTGGTGGGGGTTTCGCATGTAAGTACAAATCAGAACAAATTATTCGGTAGAATGAATACCTTTAGAAAACCTTCAACCATAAAAAAAGCAATTTTGTCAAACAACCGTAGTAAAGAGACTACGAGTTAAAGTTATTATGAACAAAAATGATGTGTTTCTGCATCAGCAGAAAATAATGTTTTTAATCATTCTGAGTAATTTTTAATCATTGGTTAAATTAACGATTAAATGAGTATGCATGAATTCTGAATCATTCCAAAAACGCCAAACTGCATTTTATTATCAAAACCTTAAATGAAGTACGTTTCATTGCCCAAGGAAGGAATGTAAAGATATATTTAAAATATTTCAAACAAATATTTCATATATTTATAAAAATTTCAAAAAAGTATTTCATATATTTTTAAATATTACAAACATCAAAATCAAAAGTTAAATACTTTATTCTATACGTTTTTGTAACATCAAAATGTTACAAAAAAGAATAAAGAAAAATAAAATATTGCATAAAAACAAACTTATTATATTTATAATTGTTTACAAATTCTGATAAAAGGCATTCAGATTAGTATAACAGCAAGCCAATATTAAAATAGGTAAAAACTTACGTTTCTCATCATAGATTCAGCTTGATTTAAATTGAAATTCCGAGCTGTTAAAAAGAAAATCAAACAATGAAATGTTTTATGGTAAAATATTAAGCATATATATTTAATTATTTGAAGAAAAATAAATTAAAAACTTGATTAAGAACTAAATTTTTCGCAAATTTAACGGATATCAGGTTTATAAAAATTCTAGCAATCAAATTATCTTTAATTATTACATAATTTTTGTAAGACAAAAATTTAATTTTCAATATGTAGTTTGAAACTACGATAATAATTAACTCGTTCTATGTGAACAAACTCGTTCTATGTGAACAAACTCGTTCTATGTTCGTTGTTGTGAAACTCGTTCTATGTGAACAGATAATTTTACGAAATTTACAAAATTTCTAAAATTAATTATTGAAATATTTTCAAAGGAAAATAAAATTAAAAAAATGAAAAATAATTAAATATATTAAATAATAATACATTGAAATAATTAACCAAAAAAGGAAGCAATTATAATAGTAATTGATATTAACGTAGTATCTCGCATTGTTAATAAAATAAACTTTATTAAACGTCTGAATATAATATATGAATATAATATAATATCTGAATATAATGAATTTCCAATTTTTATAAATTATTATTACAATATCTGATAATCAACATTAAAAAACAAATCACTTTTTGAAAATTCAGTTAATGAAAAATTACCTTTAAGGAATTTGTAGAAAATGTATTTATCTTCATACATATCTTTTGGAACATCGTCTTTCATTATTTTCTGAAGCTGTAACAAATTTTCATTTTATTTATTAAAATTATGTATATTAAATATCTATAAGAACTTATATGTTTTTTAAGAGTTTGTATTTGATATTATTTGAATATTATGCCGAAATTATTTAATCAAAAGAACTACACTTTTAAAGCAGGCATGCAAATCCCACTGCTCACAGTTGCTTTTCTAATGATCATGCTCATCAGTTACATTATTACTTCAAAATATTAATATATATTATTATTATTTTTGGGATGTTTTTAAGATTTGGATGAAAACTTGAACAAAGTAGGAAACTTGATTCATCGTTAATTTGATAAAGATATAAGCTTTTAAGTAATAGAAAATATTTTTATTCAATGCTTGCTTATTTATTGTGATCCGGAAGATCAAAGTCTTTGCCAATAATTGCTGCCTAGATACTGATTGATAGTTATATATTTATTACCCAAAAACTGTTCTACATTAAATGTTTCATCTTTAGTAAATTAATGTAATTGTTGCTAAATAATACATTAAAATATAACTGATTTGTTTTAAAAAATATATTTAATAAGAAAAACAACATAAAAACATTATTAGGAATGGTTATAAAAATATCAAGAGATAAAACGTATTTCATTAATCACTAATGCACTTAATTTCTACTTCTTTTATTGTTATACAGCCAAATATTTAAAATGATTATTATGTTATTTCTTTATTTCTTTTTATATTATTATGCTATCAATTTTTATTTCATACAAAGATGTTGGATATATTCCAATATTATTTTGTGTTATTTATGGGGAATTTACAATACTCCTGTGACTTTCACTAGCCTGTGCATTAATACTTTAAAGAATGCGTACAAAAAACGCACATTGCATAACAAAATTCAATAAAAACAAATGCTAAATTTATGTTTTACATTATGATTTATACTGATGAATATCTGTATAAGCATAGAAAAATAAGCTTCAGGTATGTTTGTCTTCCCAAAATATAAAAAAATAGGCTTCTGTATAAGAAGCTGAGTTTAAAATAAATTTCTTTATTGTTATTACATCAATTTTAAGGATTTATGTAATTGCATTAACATCTAAAAAACTAGTGTTTCCTGTATTCTATATTTAAAATGCTTATGGAACTTTTAGTTTAAAGGAACTTGATATGCTTTATTTGTATATTCACATCTTTCAAGGATATTGGCTTTAAATTAATAAATTTTAATTTTATATGAAAAAAACACTACATTAAAAATGGCATGTAATAAAAAATTAATAATCTTATAAATTATTTATTGTTAAAATTGCATGAATTTAAGTAAGTTTTATTAAATGTTGCATTATTTTTACCACTGATATTAAAATAAACTAAAGAAGAACAATTTAAACTAGTAGTTTAATTAAAGAAATATTGTTTTCTAAGTTTAAATTTGGGAAATGTAGACAGCTAAATAATAAAAGAAAAGATTTAATAAGATCTTACCTCGACAACTGCATTTTTTTCATTTTCAGTCCAGTTGTCTATCATTTTGCCAGCAATGTGAAGGACTTTAAGGTGTTATCCTAAAAAAAAAATGAATTTTAATTAAAATGTATTCATATTGGCAAAAATCTATAAAAATATCTTTTACAAATATAATCAATTAATACTTATGTTGATAAATTAATTCATTCAATAGGATAATTATTTGCTAGAATACAAATAAATGTATAAAGTATTAAATATTTCCTCCTATTCTGAAAAAAAAAAAAATATTAATTATACTCATAAAAAATAATTCATGTACAAATAGTTAAAGTTATATTAAATGCTTTTTTTTTACCATTTCTATATTTAAATTTTCTTAATTCATGCTAAATTAGATTAATATTTCAATGTAATTCATCACATTATAATCTCATAGAACTTTGAAATAATCAGTAATTAAAATGTTTACACTTATCATGTAAAAATACTTACGTATAAATTAAGGAATTGATATTTCATGAAACGTTAGAAAATATTAGTAAAAATCTATCATGAATTCTTATCTACGAAAAGAAAGAATTCTGTTTTCAGTACACCTTGATCCTTTACTGAAAAAAGATCTTATTTAATATATGACTAAAAGCAGTTTTTTGTGATCAATTACCAAAGTAGAAGTAATGTAAAATCCATAATAAGATTAAGGAAAGAGTATACTTATGCATACATTTTATCATTGTATTTCTTGTGAATGAAAACAATAAAATTACAAATAATAAAAAAAAAAAAAAAAAATATTATCAACTTTGCTTTTATATCGTATGCAGTGAGCCATTATTTAAAGATAAGATTAATGAATAATAAAAACAAAGCATATACATTGTAAAATATATATTTTGTTACTGTCAAATGAAAAAAATATACATAATTATTTTAAACGAAATTATATATTTATATTGATAAGAAATATTCAATAAATAAATAATTACAAATGAAAATTTAGTTTCCTCTTGCGAAATATATTTTAATCGTAGTATATTTGGACTAACCAACATTTAAAACCAAATTGAGTCAAAAATTGTAATGTTATTGTATTAGGTGATATTAAATGAAATTATTTGAACAATTTTCATATATTCCATTTATATCATGCTGTTAAGAAACATTCCATATGCATGCAATATATATATATATATATATGTGTATGTGTAAGGAATCCTTTGATGACCACTTTCAAAGGCATTTCGTTACGTGTTTTGAAGACTTAGTATTTGTATTGGATGGAGCTAAGAAATCCACAAATTGGAAGTATCCATACCTTCTTCAGAATTTCATTTGCCGTTCTCTCAAAAATGTGCGGATCCATCAACTCGTTCTCTGAATCATCAAAATAATAACGAGATAGCAATGCAAGCTTTTTTTGTATAATCAGAAAAATGGGATAGGACTTCGCTACTCTTAATAAAAATATAGCTGTTAAACAAGTGATTAGTTGACAAAATGATTACAAATTTGATTGTGTAGGATTAGTATTCATTGTGAACTTATCGGTGTATTACCTGAATGAGAAAATGTATGGTCCTCTATGGAATCTCCTTTAATTAATTTTGTAGTAATTGTTGAGGTAAATTAGTATTTATTGGAAGAGAAAGAACTCCCACAGTGTGAATAATTTATGGCAGTTTCAAGTTATGGTGGGAAGATATTAACAAAACTGTGTTTAGAGATTACAGAATTAAAACATTTCACTATTTATAAAGTAATAGTCCCACAGTGTGAATAACTTATGGCAGTTTCAAGTTATGGTGGAAAGATATTAGCAAAAGTGTGTTTAGAGATTACAGAATTAAAACATTTCACTATTTATAAAGTCATAGTCCCACAGTGTGAATAATTTATGGCAGTTTCAAGTTATGGTCGGAAGATATTAACAAAAGTGTGTTTAGAGATTACAGAATTAAAACATTTCACTATTTATAAAGTAATATTCATGAGTTTAAATAAATCAAGAATACTATTGCTGCTTAAAAGTATTGTTGTTACAAACGATTCTTAAAAATGCACAAATTACAGAGTTTTCTACGGTAGTCAAAGGGTGACTTAAGAATATTATCACATACTTGGTAAAGTGAGTTTAAAGCATTCTGGTAAAGATATGCTTAAAATGAAAAATATCTATGAGAGGAATATTGCCTGTAGATTGAAGAGTCGTTTAAAAATTTTAACAGTTTTGTTAATAATCCATGTGGGTAAATCTGTAATGATGGCATTAGAAATGATACTAAAAAGTTTTAAAAATATCTCACCTGGTTTTTTTTTTGTGAAATGACGATAGGTAACCAATACTCCAATAGCTTATCGGTTTTTCACCTGTAGGGTGAAGAAGCGATAAGCTACTGGAGTGTTGAGAAATTTTATATAAAATGTTATATAAAGAGATTCGACAGAATGGTAATTGTTTAAAATAAATTTGTTAAAAGTAATGTTTTTTTACTGAGCTTTTTAAGAATTGTTTTAATATATTTGTAAGTAAAAGAATTATTGTGTTGGTCATCAAGCAAATTTAGGTAGTTTGGCTTGTAGATAAAAGCATAACTATTATCGGCTTTATCAATTGGTATAATAAAAATGTTTTCCTGGAGATTTATTGTTGCCTCAATTGATGAAGATTAACTATTGAAGTTTTTAGCTCTGGAAGAGTGGAATTGATTTAAAATGCAATTTTTTATTTGTTTATAAGTTTTTAAATTTCATTTGATGAAAGGGAATGGGGTTGTAACAGGAAGCAGATATATTCAGTCAGAAAGTGTCTATGTTGCTTAATATAACAGTAATTTTATATGTTACTTAAGGAATACTTTTTTACAATTATATTAGGAATGCGAAAATCCGTTTAAATCGCAATTAGAATAATAATTTGTACTAATTTAAATTAGTCTCAGAATAATTAAAAACTAATATAATAATTTCTTAGTTTTATTTGTTATCTAAATAAAAATATATTAATGAATTGAATAAACAAATCAATTGACCCTGTAAAATATTTTCAGAAAAATACAGGTTAATGGTTTCTTATTGGTAAATATATACGAATTTGTTTATTTTTTGTTATCATATGAATTAAAAATATAAGGAAAATAAACAAAATTTTACGTAACAAAAATAAATAAAATTTAATTACAGATAAATTAAAAGTAAATAATTATAGATAAATATTTTGTTTAAAATGTAATATGTTTTGTAATTTATTAAGTGATCGTACGTATGAAATATGCAGCACCTTAGTAATATTTTATAAGTAGTTTCTGCTCCAGAAAATATTTATACTAAAACACTTTCATAACATTATGTCATTTTAATGTACTTATTGATAATACTGGAAGAAATACACACCCACATGCATATATATATATATACATATATATATATATATATAAATTTTATAATAAATCATACAAAACATAAATTAGGAAAAATTTAATTTCTTCTTGCAAACTGATTTTCATTTATTACTCTAAAATTCTTGTTTTGAGCGTCACTCTTGATATTGGTATTAAAATATTATAAATGGTTGATTAAAAATCATGTGTAATTTAATTGAATTTTTTATTAAAAATTAGATTATATAAATAAATTAAAAATATAATAAATATATATTAAATATAGTATATAAATGTGTTAGCATATTAGTTTTGTACTATTAAATATTAAAAATTCCTATGACATTAATAAATCTTTTGTTTTTCTCTTTTGTATCGATATTACCGTTTATTTTTTTGCCTACATTATTTGGTGAAAAAATTATTTTACTGTTATAATTTATGGAGAGTATTTGATAATGTTGTTTTTTGTTTATATCATTGTATAATATTATTTATAATATATTTAAAAGAGTAAATAAAATGATTTTTATAAAACTTTCTGTGTTAAATTTGCATATTGTTTTGTTAAATAATCAAGTGTAATACAAATTGGATGTAAAAAGTATTAAGTTATTGAAAAAAATACTTTAATATTCAGAAATGCTTCATATTTTTTATGGAGTACTGAAAAAAATAAATAATCTTTTTAAAATTTTTTTCCAATACATTGTATATCACTTATTGTCAATATTTTTTTTCTTTTAAGAATACAAAATGAAGGTGATTCTTCATATCATATAAATCAGTTTCATTTTATCAAATAACAATGATTGTAAACTATAAATATAACATAATTTGTTTTATATTTCTTGTTTAATATATTCAGAAGGACAAATAAACAAGTTAAATTCCCTACATCAACAATTTTTCTGATGATAAAAATATTTTTATGTATGGAAATGTAAAGGTAAAACTAAATTTATTATACCTAACATAGAAAATTGTTTATAGATTTTTTGAGATTTACAATTAATGTAAAAACAATAAGAATCTTAAATAAAAAATAGTAAGTAAGACATATTTTATATGAAAACAAATGAAATTATTTAGTTGAATAAACTTACAAAAGATAACGGATAATCCTCTAACATATCAAAAATACACAAAAGTATAATGACTATGGAAGATTCTGTATTGAATGTTGTTTATCGCTATATTTTATCTGTACTTCATATTTGATGCAATTTGAAGTTTTTAACACTCATGCAAGTTTTTTCTGGATTTTATTTTAGTTTCTGTTATCATTTAAAGTGTTTCTGATTAGGTGTACTTTAACCGACTTTTTTATACCAAAATAAAATAATAAAAATAATAAAAATTCGAAAACATCACATGTTATAAGATAACAATTTTACTTTGTATTTTTTTAATATGGATGCACACTGTTGATATTTTTATCTGTAAAACAATGAAAACAATTCTTTTGTAATCTATAACCTACTATAATTTACATTATTCCTTAACTAATTAAAAACTCACCTAATGCTTTGTAGAGGTCTTATTTTATATTAAACATTATATTTTTAATTTATTACAGATAATACAATTTTGTTTATATAGAAAATTTTAGTAACACTATATAACTTCTATTCTATTTATATAGCTTTTCAATTTTATAAAGTTGTTTCAATAACAATATTTTAAAGAAATTCAAAACTCATGTATATGTTAAGAAAAATTATTCCTTATAACTTTAATTAATTTCCATCATTGACATAAAATACTAAATATTTTTGTAAATTATTTTTTTCACGTTGACAAAAATAAATTATCTCGTAAAAAGTGGTGGAAATTGTTTTTGATCAGTTATTTTATTTCAATAGGACATTTTGCTTTGAATTTATTTATTAATTTAGTTACATTTACTAAAAATCCAAGTGATAAGTTAAAAAGAAATTTTAAAATAACAGTTTACTCACCTAGTTGTTACTGTCTTAATGACAGTACTGTAAACAATTATTTTCTTTCACAAAAATAACTTATTTACAATTTAATATGCACTTTAGAAAACTAAAGAATTAAGTACAAATTATAATATGATAATACAAATTATATATATGATAATTAACCATGATATATATGATAATGATATGGTTAATAATTAAAATAATTAAATTATTTTAATGTTGATGAAAATAAGTTATCCCGTAAAAAGTTCTGGACATTGTTTTTGATACGTTATTTCAATCCAACAGGATATTTTATTTTAAGTTTATTTATTGTTATTTATTAATTTATTATTAATTTAATTATATTTACTAAAAATCTTAATAATAAATAAAAAATAAATTTTAAAATAATAATATACTCACCTATTTGTTGCTGTCTTAATGACAGTACTGTAAAATTTGTACAAAATTGACTTAACAATTTTTTGTGCACTTTAAAATTTTTAGAATTAAATCAAATTATACATATAATCTATAGAATTAAATATATGCCCACACGATAATCAATAAAATAGTTATATGCTAAAACATTGGACCTCTGTTTAAAATCTTGATAAGGTTTACTATCACGAGCTGAATTTAGTCCTTAAAATATCACTCTTCCAATCTCGGAACAAATGACACGCTTTCTAAGCATGAAACATTACCATACCAATTTGCCTCGGCATATTTAACCATGAAAATACCTTGACAAACAAGAAGTGAGTTGAAATAGAAAGGTAACTATCATTTTTTTTATAACCTTGACTCACTTAGTGTTGCGAAAATGGGGAAAGGTTGCTTTCATTGATGTTCCGCGCAGAATATTAATAGTATACACTTAAATGAAAAACTATTCATCTTTAACGCACGTTTTCTATTGTGCTTTATTATGTTCGATTATGTTACCTTATTTCTTTCTTAGGTTAATATAAATAAAGCATTCAGTAGACCTTGAACCAAAAGTTATTTATTCCTTTACTGCCCTTGAATTAGAGATTTTTCATATAGTTTATTGTAGTAAAATATTTCTTACGTTGAATTGAACTTGTTTCTTATCCCACTTGGTCGACAGCAACATCTAGATTAAGACAAGAACCTGTGAGGTCTCATGGAAGGAATGAGTGGGGGGGGCGACTTCTGTTGAGATGGAGACCCATAGGCAGAAATCTGACTTGGCTCCATGACGCTGGAGAAGGAGGACTTTCCGGAAAGACTTTTAGGGGGAACTACCCTGCATTTGGGTATCATATTTAAGAAAACCTGAAAAACTCTCACCAGGTAGTCCGTCTAACGAGGTAAGAGGCTGAACATCACAAACACCATCGAGCCTTCTCTTTTTTTAAAACAGTGTCTACAACAAAGCCGTCAGCGGATTAAATCTCCGCCCTAATGCTCACAAGCTGACCGCTCTAATGCTTACAACTGAGCCACGAGTCGGGCGAAATAAACTTAAATGATTTTAGTAAATGTTATGAACATAATCGCATATAGATGACTATTCCAAAAGAACAAACATTAAAACCGTTTTATAGTCTTCTTTTTAAAATTCTACTTTTCTGAATGTATAATGCTTTGATACTTTTATCAAATTTAGTGATTTAAATTCGTTTGGAAATGAATAATTTCGGAACAGTAAAACTATTTAATTAAATATTTTCAAAAAGAGTAGTGTGAGATGTACTCTCTTGTGAAAAAGTTGTAGATTCAATTCTCCTAGTGGCTTAAATTTCAAAGCGAGTTGATTCGGTAGTGATGGATTGGTTTTTTTTGAATAATATGGAATATAATATTATAAATAAAGATAATTTACAGATTAAAATCTACTTTTACTTTATTTCACTTTAAAGTAGGCCAACGAAGCATTTCTCAAAAAAATATTTATGAATGCATAAGATAAATTGACGAAGAAAAACAATTTTAAAAACTGGATGCATTTTTCACAGCATTTTTAAAATATAATAATAGTATACATTTAGAAGCAGGTTGAACACAAAAGATGAGTAAAATAGTAGAGTTAATAAAGACATTAATTAAAACATTTTTTCACTCATCTTTTCATAATCAGCAATCACTGATTAAAAATCAATTAATATTAGTAATGTTAGTCATCTTTAACCATCTTAGTCAATGACGCGTTACTAATATGAGACGAAGTTGGCCTCTAAATTTATTACATTCTTGAATTCAGCAGTGATTTATAGTAATTTAACTGCTTTATTTGTAGAAAATAGTTATGATAAACTGAGTAAAAAAATCAATGTATGCAATAACAAATATGACCGGTTCTCGTTAGATCACCGAAGTCAAGCATCATTGGGCGCGGTCAGTACTTGGGTGGGTGACCACCTTGGGAACACCGCGTACCGTTGGCATTCACAAATTTGGGACCTGAATGGCCGAGTGTTCTAGCGCTCTGACGCTCGGTGCCACAGGTTTCGGGTTCGAATCCCGGCAGTGCCATGGATGTTTGTAGTGGTTCGGAATCCACTTTAAGCCGTAGGTCCCGGTCTCCTATGACTGTAAGAGCGTCACGGAGCCAAAGTCAGACTTCTACCTACGGGTGCTCCATCACAACAGAAGCTGCTTCCTTCCCCTTCAATCATGAGTACGTATGGGCTTGGCCAGCCAAGTGGGATAAGAAACAACAACAACAACACAAATATGAAACCAGAGAGAAAGCTTAACTTCACAATTTGGTTTGCAAATGAGTATTACGTATGGCCTAAATATTTTACCAGCCATATAGCACATTTCTTGTACAGTTGGTCAAAAAGATAGGATACCCTTCATAGTTTGTGTAATTATCTCCTTGATCTTCCCATAAGTGGTATCGTTGGAAAGAACTCAAAAGTAAGTAAGTTTAAAAGTAAGTAAGTAGTTGTTTTAAGTAAGTAAAGTTTTTTTTGCTTTAGACTATTCGATCGTTCTCTATCTATAGCATTATCTAAGCTATAAAGAGCAGAAAATTATTTTTCTTCCGAGTTGCTATTGCATAGAATTGGTTATTATATTTACTATATACTCATACATTGTTTTCTAAGAAACAATGACGTGCTTTGTCGGCAAATCCTTAAAGTCGGCTATCGATGTAATTAGTTTCAAATGATCGAGTTGTAAAGGTTGTAAAAAAGATTGTAAAATCAAACATTGCTAATGTTCGAGATACAGAGATCCAATTTTTTTTTTCGAGTTACGGAGGGAAAATATATACCAAAAGGGCTTGTGGGGATTGACTCATTATTTCGACTTATAGAGGGTTGAAATTTCGAGTAATGGAGATTTTTGGGCTTGAAGGGAAGTGACCAAAAAAAATTTTCTAGTTGTGGAGGTTTTCTACTTATCAAGATTCGACTTAAAGAGGTTCTACTGTATTATATTTTTTGAAAAATAATTTAGTTGTATATTTTGATGAAACGAAAAATTATCATAATTTGACATCTTAAAATATTGATAAATAAGACTAAAAAACCCAATAATATTACATATTTTATGCTTTAAATAACTTTTTTGATAAAAAATAATTAATTATTTGCTTTACTGGAAACTGGAGTAATATGTTTCTTTAAATTAAAATTGCGTCAGTCTGTGAATTAATATAAAATTGGTTGCACTAATATTAAAAAGTAACAAAATGTTTTAAAATTATATTTAAAAGTATTAAAACTTTTTTAAAACTTCTACTGTTTTTCTAATCTGCTATAAATGGATAACATTTCCATGGGGAAAGATTTTAAAGGGAGCTGATACTGATTTGCATGTTGTTTGAGAGAAAACATATAAAACTTTCATGAAGAAAGCTGATTATCGATGTGAGATGCATATATGCATTAACAGAATCACCATTGATTTTCCTTGTTTCCAAAAGCAGTTATTACAAGAATATACTTAAGTTGATGACGAGGATTGATTGTTTTTTTTAAAAAGTACCTTGTCAATAATCTTTTCGATAAGTTTGTAAGCTTGTTTCATATATCGTATTTTCCTGCATATATATGTGTGTGTGTGCGTCTGTGGATGCTTATATGCACTCATATGTTTAAATTTGGCATGCAAATTTATAAATTGTCTGACTTCATGATAGAGCATTCCTAGAATTCAAGGCAAGAAAACTCAATGGCTATTGTCAAAAGTTACTTAAGCATATCGTATTACCTTTAAATTATCGCCATAAGAATGTATTAAGTTACCAATTTTTCTCAGGGTTTTTGATTAAACAGAGATCTATAACTGGAAATTAAAAAAAAAGACCTTCTGAATGATATAAAGTTAGTCTTTTGAAATACAAATCGACATTTAACTTATTTCTTTATTCCATATGCATGGTGTGTATAATTAGTATATATATTTGATTTTAATCGCATGTCAAATATATATATATTTTTAAATAATCAAATAAACCATTTATTTTTCAATGTAATATAATTCAGATTGAGATTGAAATTGTTATTGGTGTTATAAAATATTACAATAGCCATCTTCAAATTATCATCTGCTTTTCGACAAATAAAAAGTCTTTACTTTTTTAACAATTTAAAAGAAATAAGTTCAGAAATTTAAGGCTTCAAATACATATCGTGTTAATAATATAAATTATCTTATTTTATAACTAGCAACTTGCTTTTATTTCGACATTATGTAACAATTCAGTTAAAGAGTTTTGCAAATGCAGAATATATACATCATTAAAAATCCAAATAAATCAACAAATAAAATAATAAGATAAATAATTTAATAGTTAAATAAACGGTATTAAAATATTCATAAAAATTTTCCATGATAGCTTTACTAAGTTTTTAAGTTAGTATAATAAGCGTAAAATCTAAAAAACATTTCTAATTATTCGTATTATTACTTATAGATTATTAAACTGAAGCTCTTTGTCGAGAATTTTATTTCGTACTCATTTATAATTACTAAAAGAATTTATTTCTAAATATTTAGTAAAAATAATATTTATTACATTTAAATAAAAGAACTGAATATTTCATTTAAAAATCCAATAACAAATTCCTTATAAAAGTAAATATAAAGCAATAATTAGACATTTATGTACTTCAAAAATAATAAAATTTATTAAATGCCTTAATATATGGAAGACAAATATTATTATTTTGCCCTTAAATTATAAATCTTTCATTAATTTTCACATGGAAGCAAAATATTATTAAATATCAAGGCTAATTTAAATAATTATTTAACAACTGTACAAAAGAATTTAAAAAAAAAGCAAAATAAAATCAGATTGTCTTAATTGACATCATATTTCATTGAGATTAATTGCATCAATATTATTATACTTTGTTCTGTATCCTATCTCTTTCATAACAGTATTTGCATTTTGTTTCATGGTCATATTATAGTCAAGAATAGGCAAGAATAAGATTTTTATTGGACTAAATAATGAGCAGTTAATAGTTTCACCTGAAGTTCCAGACGACTTCATTAATTATATGCAAGTGAACCGGTTTTTGATTTTGCAACTTTTATTGACTTCACAAACGATGCATTGGGTCGCTTTTAGTTTCTTGATGGCCTTGAACTCAACTGATTAATTTGTTTGATACTGCAGTCTCTTTAAATCCAACTTCTATTCTTGTTTCTGCTTCATAAACACTGACTTTTTCTTGTAATTTTTTTTACTATTGTTGTGTTTCGGGAAATGTGGAGGGCGATAGTTTAAAAAAAAAAAAAAAAAAAAAAGGTTCTCCTTCAAGAGCACGGCCAGGGTTTTCTGGTCCATGAGATTTATCACACTTTTACAAAATATATTTATTTTATTTTTAAAATGGTCAAAGTAGTGAAACCCAATGCATTAAGATATACATTATGTGTGCATCCATGTATTCAAAAATTAACTGCCGAAATTATGAGAAAAAATTAACTTTGATTTTAAAATAATTTTATTGCGAATATATGGCAGATATTGCCTGTTTTATTTATGAGTTTACAGTTATGAGTTTACAGAATAATTAAATTATATTTAGAAACAAATATTGCACTAGTAAAACACTAGTAACATCTCATATAATATAATAATATCGCACTAGTATTTCATCTTTTTTTATTTCGTTTATATTTACATATTTTCATTTTTAGTGTTGTATATTTGCTTACAATGTGTGTTTAATATCATTATTATTATATTATCTATGTTTACATGTAAGAATAATAGTAAACACAAAGATAATAACTAATTATGTTTCAATTTTTCACTCCAAAAAATGTCTATAGTGGGTCTAAATCTAATATGGGGATATATAATTTTATATGTTGCCCACGGAGTTATGATGCATTTCCAAAGTGGCCCGCGAGATCGTTTGGGTTGGCCACCCCTGTTCAAGAGGATTGATATATGTCATCTGATGTACAAGAGAAAGTAATTAATAAGTTTTCTTTATGTATTCAGTTTAAGTATTATGAGAAAAAAAAGAAAAAAAAACACCAGAAAAGTTTTAAAAACAGTAAATATAAGCAAGAAAATTTCGATATCATTTTCAGTATTTTTTTAAAATTTAAATTTAATTAATTATCTTTTTTTGAAGGAATTGTTATAAAAAGCTGTTTAATTTATTAATATAGCAACTAATATAAAAATACGTAATGAATAGGGAGGGAACTTATCAAAAATGAACCCTGAATATATTTTCTTGTATTAGAAGAGCTTGGTTGCTTAAAACTTAAGAGCTATTTACCTATGACTTTATTATCTTCGAACTTATTCAATGATACATTGAAGTGAATTCATGTGTTGTTTTAATATTTTCACAGTCTTATAATTATTCAGGATATTTTGCAAATATTATTTTCAATTTCAAGTAAGTAAAAATTAATTTAACAGTCTGGGAAAAGGCCCTTTCTTAAATTAATGAAAAATATTAATTTATGCATCACATGTCTTATAGTAAAAAAAAAATTTGATGAAATTGTTTGGTACTATTCGAACATCGAGACTCACTCCATAGAAGAAGAACCGCACAACCTGCTGTCCAACTGAGAAATGTTTAATTCATAGTCTCTCATCCCGAGGTGAAATATATTTATCGCAACTCTGCGTATTAATTAGCCTGCAGACTCTTACCTGGAGAGGAAGTATATTTCGTGCCCCCTGCGAGTACCTGAGTATCGAGTTTATGGCTTAGAAGTGGAATCTATAATTATTTTAATTGTAATTTCAGAATTTAAAATAATCTGCCTCTAAATGTATTAAATATTGTACTCCTCTAACTTATGTGTGTGGTGTTTGTACGTGAATAAATAGGTTATGTGTTCTCAAACCTCAATTCCCTCCGTGCCTCAAGTATCTCAATCCAAACACGTTCATTTACAATCTGGTTGGCCAATCTGCACCTGCAAGACATATTTAGTTTTTTTAACATTTTATTCTTAAATGCCTCTAATTTAAAAAAATCTATTGAGTGCTAAAGTATATAAAAATATTAGTGGTAAAACTGATTAAATTAAAAAACTACAATATATTATATAATTAAATTTGAATGGTTGACAACTAACTTAAATCTCAATGGTTAACTTTGAGACTGAATTAAAACGACGTTAATTGTCCAATCAAAATATTTCATAAATATCTCCAATTTGTTATATGAACCAGTTTTCCTCGCGAAATTGTAAAAAAAAAAATAAATAAAATAAAAAGAAATAAAAATAAAAATAAATAAATTCATATTAAATTATTGCTAATTAAAATATTTAATTTAATCTACCAGTAGGTAGACGGCCTTGGCCCACCACGGGGCTATTACGCCATTGATGATGATGATGATGATGAAAATATTTAATTTATTTAAACATTTTTTTTTTTTAATGTTAAACTTCCTTGAAATCACGAATCAAACAATGTAGGAGAAGAATATTTTAAGTAGAAGGATTTAATTTGCATATCGGGAGATTTTTTTATAGTAAAAAGTGCATCGATATGTGTATACGCTAGAAATAACAGCAAAACTAAAGATTGATATAAAGAAAAATATTAATATTGGATTCATTAAAATATTTTGAATGACGTAAAGATTTTAAAATTTAGCTTGTTTGTTAATTTTTAGGAATTATGCAAGCCTTATTGAATAAATTTAATTCTCTACATTTTATTCCAAATCTTTCTCTTTTTATTAACTTTTTGAAAAAAAATTATTATATGATGGCTAGTTAAAATTTAAATTAAAAAAATCATGACAAATGGCTTTCTCAAATTGTTAAAAAGAAATAGATATCTTAATAAAATAAATTCCCACAATTTCAGATATTAGGGCGTTAATATAATTAAATTTAGATTTCTTACCAAATCTTTCACTATGCTTTATATTTTTTATATTTTAGAGCAGCAAATGTGTTTCATTAGATTAATAAACTAAACAAGTGGTTCTCAATTTCGTAGTATTATACCAAAAGAAAAGGGTGTTTTATTACGAACAAAAATTAAAAATATGCATTGTTTCCAAGCAAGCATATCTTTATCAGGCAAATTGCAAGACCAAAGAATTTAAATTCTAATTAATAGACTTAATCATTAACAGTATAGCGTTTAAGTAATTATTCTTTTCATTGCTATCAAAATTGCTATCAAATATCAAATATATGTGCTGGAATCTGGACTAATGTACGTCACACTTCAAAACTATTTAGTAGAAGCTTTGAATTGCTAATTAAAATTTAATTATTGGTATCATGACTTATTATGTTAAAATGAATTGTATTTGAAGAGTTGAAACAAAAAATCTTTATTTTCTAAAAGAATTTGCGAATTTTGGATTAAATTTTTTTTTAATTTAGTTTTCTTACTCATTTTACTAAAAAGCCATGCGTATAATAAAAAATAAAAATTTTTGGTTTGACATTAAAACTAATTATTTTTAAATGGAATTTTTTCTCAAAATATTATTTTAAACTACTAGTAAATATAATCCAACACATATACAGAAAAAGAAAAAAATATATAAATTACAAAAAATATTAATTGAAATGTTAGTTTTGGGAATTTCAGTTTTAGTCAATTTTAATACAAAAAAATATAGTGAGAACTGCAAAGAAATCAAGAGAAAATCTCAAAAAGACTGCAAATAAATAATTTTGATAGCAAATTTAAAGTAAAAAAAATAAAAAATATTGTAACTATTGAAAAATTATAGAAAAAATTTTAAATTATTGTGAATTACTATTTGTATATAAAAAGATTTTTGAATATAAAAAGAATATATTAGTATATATTATATTGCATATTACTGTTGAATATATATAGATATCTACTTAATTGAATATTTGTTTGAAACAACAGAAAAATATTTGTGGAATATTAAGCATGCAGATAAATTTGAAATATCCTACCAAAAGATGGCGCCAGTGATAAACAATTAAAAAAAAAACCCTACAAATTTGTTCCAAATATTTCGCTACATACCAAACAAAAACAACAATAGATTGTAAAAAAAAAGTGCACAACTAAATGATATTGTTTTCAAGTTTTACGGATTAAAAAAATATTATTCTTTATAATGTGGTTTAAGTTATAATAATTTTATTAATATTTTGTTACATTACATAAGTTATAATAATAAATTCAAAATATTATTTTCGGGTTTTTTTTCAAGCATAATTGAACTTAATTATTTCAGAAGTATACACTCAAAATTAATTATTTCTTCTTTAAATAAATACATGTAAATGAAATTTAATTGGTTTTGTTAGTGATTTCTTAAACTTGTTATGCACAATTTGAAGAATTACTAAGATGCATCTAAAATCTTAATCTTTAATTCTAATAAAATATGAGATCTGTAATAACGTATATCATAAAATAGAGATATTTTTATATTTTATTATTACTAAAACAATAAAAATTATATAAATGTAAATATATTTGGTATAATTATTATATTGTTAAGCAACTGTGCAAATTTAAAAAAAAAATATATATTTGTTAAAAATACTGAAATCAAAGACAGAAATGCATTTTGTTTTTAAAATATTAACACACTCATTGCATTTATTATGCATTTATATAAAGTGCATTTAAAAGCATAATACAAAAGATAAAAAATGTTTGGAACAAAAAATGAATTTATCAACAAGAGATATAAAAAATACACACACATATATACATATATAGATATAAAATAACGATTTTATTATTATGACGAATTATTCTTCTGTTAAGTATTCACTACTCTTGATCTGTAAAAGATTTCTTTGGAATTAAACCAGCTGTAAGTATTATCAAATACTAAAACATCTGAAAAAACAAGACAGACATTAAAAGAACACAAAATAAAGGAATTTTATTTTTTTTAAATACATATATAGTATACTTACATTTATGATTAAATAATAAATATTTAAATGCAACTTGAATTATTTACCATTCTCATATTACTTGCAAAATTCAACGACTGCCCTACTCTTGGTCTATGATTTGTACAATAGATTAATTACACAAGTTAAAATAATAACATATCTTCCATTTGCCCATTCTTTATATGTAGGAATGTGGATAAAAATGCATAAAAATGGATTATATGCATAAAAATGGCATTTTATGGAAATTATTAATTATATTATTATGCATATTATAGAATGGATTATAAGCATAAAAATGGATTGATCATTAAGATTTACATTTAAATAATTGAACTCATAAATTACTATTTTTTTGCTTTTATATATGAAAAATTGTTTGCTTCAATATCTGTTACTGCAGGTATTAAAAATTGCCACTTTCTCCTTTACAATACTGTAAAAATATACACCAAAAAGAATTTGAAGTTCTTATACTTCAACAACTTATTTGTGTTTTAAATAAATAAAAGTCTGAAATACTAAATTTATTAAACGCTTAAATTTGCATAAAACACTACACTCAAGAGCCAAAACATTATGACCACCTGTCAATAACGAGTTGGCCCACCTTTGGCGCGCAACACAGCTTCAACCCGCCTTGGCATGGATTAATAGAATCACTTAATACCAGTTAAATACCACTTCCACCTGATCACGTGCCTTCCACGTTATCCAGGCGAGTTCATTGCAAAATGTAGGGGTGGTCACAATGTTTTGGCTCTTGAGTGTAGATATATATATATATATATAGATAGATAGATATAAATACTTACAAATTCCTTGATCCTTGCACTTTAGCCTGCCTTTAATTGGTTCATATTCTGTTTCGAATTTATTCATTGGAATAATTTCTGTTATTTCAGATTCATTGTGATGATTACTTTGCTCCAAAAGTATTTGAAAACCAATGTCATAACATTGCGCTTCAAATTCCCATTCTAGTATTGATCCAGGTTGTTTTACTTCAACTTTTACTTCAAATTTCGATTGGCGTGGAATAACAACTTTCTTCACATCATCTTTTCCGGCAAATTTTTCAGTATTTTTTGTTAAGTAGTAATGTTCAGGAACTGATCCAGCCCAATTTATCTGCAAAGAAAAGTAGAAAACCTATTACAATTTTTTCTGGAGTTAGCTTGTTTTTTTTTATCCATATGATTTTATTAAATTGTTTTGAAGCTTTTTACATTTTATTGAATATGAAAGATTTTATTTAACGAAACATATTTTAAATATCACAATAATTAATTTTGAATATTTTTCTATCATATTATTATCTTTTAATATATTTATTATGTTTAAATGTATAAAAGTATTAAAAAAATTTATTTTAGCAATTGTACTTTTTTAGACAATATGCATTATTGAAAGTATTCAATAATTCACAGAGTATTTTTCAACTTCTCATTTTGAAATTAAAATTATCTAAATACTTATATTATTTGGTATGATTTCATTTGCAAATTTATATCATTTCCAAAATTAATCAATGGACATTTTTAATACCTCATTTTAAACAAAATATTGATATATTTGTCTAATATTGAACTGTAAGTAATTGTTCGTAAATAATAATGTACATTTGTAGGGAATTCAGTATGAAACTAAAGAAATTCAATTTGTATAAATATAATACATGAATTTTGTATGTAAAAATACTATTTGAAAATGTAATTTAATAGTTTAATTTAATTAATTTAAAAATTAGTACTAAAAATATGTTGCCGCCTTTAAAATCTCATTAAAAAAAGATGTTTAAATCCATGTTTTTTCATACAATAAAATATATCAATATTTTGAACTATGTTTACAGCATTTCAAGCTTTTAAACATCATTATTCTATGTCAGTGGTTAAATTAAGTCGAGGCGCATTTAAATACAAATAATTGAATTGAATATATTAAAAAAGTGCATGAATATAATTGTTTTTAAAATGAATTTTAAAATTCGTAAAGATACTTTTGGAAATTCTATACATATAATAGCAAATATTATTAAAGAAATTATGTTATTTACAATTGTATTGCATTGAGGATTCCCATCTGGATCAGTTCTCGTTCCGCCATAAATAACAGGTAAAACAGCTGCATCTATTGTTTTCAGCAATTCTTCTTTCCAACCATCTGCAATAAAACAAACTATTAGAGAAAATGAATATTTCTTCGAAATGAACATTTAAAAACATACGATGCCAAGCATTAGATTTTACAAAACAAGTGTTATTGTATAATAAAAGTCGTAAACATTATGTTACTATTTTGACACTTTTTCAAAACATTATGATAAAACAACTTATTTTTTTCACAATCCACTGGTCATCAATGAAATACTGTTACCATCATCATGTAACTCATTGCTCTCAAAGACTATCAGCAAAACTAATTTTACGTGAATTGACATCATTTTTTTTAAAAAGAAAGTACTTCATTAGATAAAATTAAATTTCACAGATAAAAATATTCAAATTAGTATATTATTCTTTCTTTCTTTCTTTTTTTGTTCACCTATTCTTGTCTCTTAGGAGCAAATTTTTTAATTTTGGGGCAAGCTGATATTTGACAGAAATACATCTGTTTTGAAAAATCATGTTTCTTTTATACAACCTTGTTGCAAGTGTGTAACTGTTATTTCCAGAACATTTTCCTAAAGCCATCTGTTGTTTTTGCACTGTTTTTAGAACACCAAGATTAAATTTGTAGAACTAACTTGGTTTGAAAATATATAATTGCCTTTCAGACATTTATTCCATATGAAGATTCATTTGCAAAAAATGCTTAGTAAGAATTCCTTTACATTTTGTATAGCACATCGAATGCAAAATTCCAAAAATAATCACTTGCCGGTCTTTAATGCAATAGAGGGATATAGACTAAAAACTTCCATCAACAGAAATTTTTACAATTTTATTATGAGGTCCTGGTATTTTATTTCGAGCAAATTTTGAGTTTTTTAGCAAACATGTCATCTCGACTTGTTTGACATTTAAAATATTTGAGTTTTCGATTAGTGAAAATAGTATGATTCAGTGATATATATATATATATATATTCATTAAATATAATAATGTCATTAATAATAATAATGTCAAATAAATAATATATATATATATATATTATTTATTTGACATTTCTCCTATTTTTCAGTATAGCACTTTGACATTAGTTTGTGAGTTTTTCACTTCTTTCATTCATTTTCAAGTTTCGGTGTTTCTTACCACATACATACCACATACTTCGGGATTTACATTTGGCTACAATTTCTTTTAAACTAGTTCCCAGGCATTTACTTACATTACTAATACTTTATCGGTTTTGAATCATAACACCTATACTGTAAATTTCTATTTATACTAAATTTTTATATATTTTAAATTCTCTATCAGACAGAACTGTGGTAGAAGTATACTCAATGTTCGCGGAATGTTTTCACAAAATGAAGGCTGCTTCAAGTACCACATATTTTGACGACAAGGCGATTTATATCCTAGGCAATTTATTCCACAAATATCTTTGTCACTCTCTTACCAGGTTTGAAAATCCGGCGTCTCTTCAACTAATTCTCTCCCTTTTTGCATTGGAATACAATCAGAATATCATTGACACTAATAGCATGTGGCAATGTGCTGAAAAACTTCTCAAGCTGAAAGTTATTCTAAGTTGACATCATATTTTGAATGCAAATATTTTTTTTCAGGAGGGCATGCTGTGGATTTAAATTTGCTAAAAGCATTACAAAAAAAAAAAAAAAAAAAAAAATCATGTCATATGCATATGCAAATTGTTCACTCAAGTCAAACTGCAAAGTCGTATCATCCCACAATGGACACCTTACATGCAACGAAAGTTAACTCAATTTTTCAAAATTCACAAGCACATATGAACATGAATGTTATTTATCAACCTGATGTTTCAATGAAGAAATATGAGTGTAAATAGGTGGTTAGATAGAAAACCCGTTAGGCGAGTAGTCGAAAACCCGTTAGGCGAGTAGTAGAAAACCCGTTAGGCCAATTACTTGCATTATTGCATCATACGGTATTCATTTTTTAAAGCATGGCTAGATTTTCTTTTGGATTTCCACGGCTAGATTTTTATTTACCTTTTATTTCATTTAAATATGTTTTTTATTAAATAAACAAACAATAACTATTAACAAAACGTTCAATATATATAATTTTTCATAAAAATCTCAAAGTCGGTATTTTTACCTTTTTTTTTTTTGGAGGGGGGCTAGTCCCAAAATACAAGACAATACCAACGTCTCAAGATCGGATTCGACTATAGAATTCGGTCGAATTGAAATATTATTATTGGATCAACTCCAAACTTTGAATGTTAGAAATCAATTTTATTTTAATTTATTTTAAATATAATACATGGCTCAATAATGAGTAATATTAATGTGTATCTGACATTCAAAATAAACGCATATAGCATATAGCACAATCTTCAAACAAAGAATGAAGTATTATAAATGAAAGAGGACTGATTCAATAGAGGCCAAATATTTTTGGTAAGTTATTAACTACTTCGGAAAGTAAACTTTAGTTAAAGTTATCCAAAACTACTAGGAAACAGATACTGCATAATTCTTGGCAAAATAAGTAATTTGTAATAATGTAATTAAATCGCAATTAATATCTTAAAATGTTTATGTTTCAGAAATCTTCATCTATTAATAAATGATTGATTCACAGTTTAAATAATTATTATAGTTTTGCAGTGGTATAGGATTTTAAATAAGTGATGTAATTCAAGTGAAATTATTCATCAATGAAATACTTTGGATGGATATCTCAATAATTTACCATAAAATAGTGCAATTTAATTTAATGAGATGATGATTAAATATACAGATATGTGAAAATAACTTTGCATTTAAATATATTATTTTAAATTAACAATTATTCAAATTAAAAATAAAATGCCAAACCATTATTAAAAAATTATTTTTCAGACATAATTATCATAGCCCAAAATTAAAAGCTTACCATATCCAAATATTTTCATTTTTCCAATGATAGAGTTTGCAAGTATGGCTTTGATGATTGGAAAAGCTACAGTGAAATAAGCTGATGCTAAAAAAATAGGAAAATATAAGAGTTAAAAAATAAAATAAAAGGTGATACAAAAAAGTCTCACATAAGAAAGGTGTAAAATAAACAGTACGCTTAATTAAAATTTCTTTAATTATAATCAAAGATAATAATGAGTTTGACTTATTGTTATCGTCATATTTAAAAACACTTTGATTCGATTTCAATTGACACTAAAAATACTCTTTTTCTTTACACTTGATTATTATTATTATTGATATTTATTTTGCGTAAAATAAGAAGTAAAATACAGAGGGTATAATTTTACTGAAATTAAATTCAGTTTTTACATTAATTTTTTTGAGTAGTAGTTATTTTTTTAATGCAGCAAATAAATGTATCAAATTTTTTTTTTACTCTTGCTAATTCATTCAAAAAGTTATTTCATGAATTTAAATTTTCAATTTCAAAAATGCAATAAAGGAGTTGTAGAGCGATAAGACGAACCAAACACAAACAAACAGCAATATCTTTCTTTATAAAGTAATTTAATGTAACTCATTTGTAGAAGTAATTTCATAATTTCCTTGAAGGCAAACATTTTTTATTAGGGGTGCACGTCAAACAATTGAATAAGACAGAAAATAAAAATTATTAAAGTAATTGATCCAAACTGATACGGTCTATGTTACGGCAAACTTCATAAGGGGGGCATTCTAAAATATTTCAGTTATATCAATTATAACTGGGGCAATGTTCAACATCGGATGATTGTGGAGACCAAGCTAATGCGTTCAACCAATCCATCGATATTAAAAGATGATGTTTTGATAGTTCATTAGTTTTTCTTCAAAGATATGGCAAAAATTACATAATTAAAAGGACAGTTTTTAGTAATCATTCTATTATTGCACAGTAAGTGTCAGCTTTATTTTTTATTTTTTGTATACTCTTTCAATGTCTCGGAAAAAGTAATGAATGACAATGGCGAACGATATTTTCAGGTTGCTGGTGAGTACGCGCTACTCAACTCTTTTATATTTCAACTATGAAGAAGAAACATTATTGCTTTAGTTTGATTATAATATATTTTGGTCCACCTTTTTCAAGCGTTTGTATATGCTGTGTGAATATGTATATATACAAGGTACATCTATTGTAACAAAAATATGTGCATAAATTAAAATGTTTCTTACCACGAAATATAAGCAAAAACAATGCATACAAATACAAAAGCAACTTCATTAATATTGCTTTGTACAACTTTTAAAAAAATGCCAGGTTAATAAAGGAAGTATGTATAATCTTATTTTAGCAACATATAACAAAACATTTTTTATATGTCATTTCAATCCAATCTGAAAATTTGATATCACTGTATACTTACCATTTATGACATATATCGTTTTCAATAATTCAGGATAATTGTCCTGAAACATATTAACGGCAATCATGAAATGTTCAAGACCTGGAACATATCAAACCATTCTTAAATGACAAAGCATTAAAGGAATTCATTATTAACATTTTGTAACATATCTTAGCATTTTTTATTAAATTATATGAATTAAAAACACAAACAAAACAGAATTATTTCTAAAAAATAATGCGGACTTTTCTATAATTAATTTAAAAAAAGCACATACACATTATAATAGGAATATACTTTTGCGTTCATTCATTCTAAAATAAAAAAAAAGTTTTATTTTTAAGAAAAATACAATCTGTTGAATTTAGAATAAGAAATGCATTTATGTATCATATAGAAAAGTCTGAAGAAATTTCCATGCGCAGAAGGACTGAGTTTTATTAACATAGATGTTATAAAAATTAAATGTAGCAGTTTTTTAATAGTTGTAAAAAAAGTCATTGTTTGTAAAATAACCCTTCAAGTCGAAGTCTAGTTAAATGGTCATCCATTTTACAGGTTTATGGGCAAATAACCATCACTGCATAATAATTTTATATTTGTAATATCTGTTGATGTAAATTGAACCATTTCGGAATTGGTACAATTGAAAAATTTTACTTCATATGCAATAAGAGAGAGTGTTATTTTAAACTTTTCTGAATTTTTTCTTTATATGTTGTATGGCATAGAGTGAAAGCAGTATGTGCAGTATGTTAGGTATTAAAATACACCTTTCTTTTTAAGTAGTAGATGGCTATAAAATCCTGGTAAGTTAAGGAATGAAGTAAAGTCTATTTATCTGTTTTTCAGAAAGTAATTCATACGAATCCTGTAATAACAACTGATATTGGCACTCATAATTAAGAAAAAACATTACAACTACACAAACTTTGCAATAAGACTATGTAATTACAGTATTACCTTTAAACAGATAAATTGCATCCGTTTATAATCAAACCGCTTTGAATCATATTTGTATAGCTAATAAATCACAAACTCTTTTATGGTTAATTTCAATTTTGTTGTTAATAGTTTAGAGTGCATGACACTGGAATTGATCCTTCAAATCGATTAATAAGCAAAGTCTTCTTTTATTCATGAACAAAATTCTTGCTGATTATGAATTTTGAAACATAGAGTTCGAAAATTCTTGATTTATATTGAAAATATTAGCAGAAAGACAACAGATAGGTACATAAATTTGGCAATAATTAAAAACGAATTAAAAAAGTATATTATATGCATTTAGTTTCTTTTTTAAATTTCATTTTATTAAGAAATCAAATGAAGCCAACTCAACAAATTGCTTAGGTTTTTTGCAACACAGACTATGTTTGTAAAATTAACAAATAGGAAAAGATTAAATTTTAAGGAAACGAGTTGTAAGCTCCCCAGCTCTTACTATTGTTATCATGCTATATATTAAAATTGCATCGACTGAAAAATATGATTGTTATTGTACGTGCAATTAATGTTACACACGCACAAATACAGAAGATAAGGTACGAGCTTAATCGTTTAAACTTAACTAACATCGATTATATTTTGTGCCAACAAACAGTTTTGTTCCAGTTATTTATTAAATGAATTTTGAAATTTATAATGTTAAACATTCATGAAGAAAAGAATCAGAAAGAAATGTGTTTCTTTTTTTGTTTGCTTTGAAATAAATGAAACCATTTTAAAAAATTGAAAAAATATAAGACAAATGTAATTCTACTTACTGTATCTATCCGTTGCTTTTGCGAGGGTAAATTTATCCATATCATATATATAAACACATTGAGTAACTGGTTTACCTAGCTGTTAAATAAAATATCTTATTATAATCATAGAATTAGTTTTACATTTGAAACGTATTAATAGTATCAGTAAATATTTTTTATAGTTAAACTAATAATATTTATTTTTTCTAAATGTACACATATTACATAAAACTTTTTTTTTCAAACAAAATATTTAAAACAATTCATATTTATATTGCCTTAAAAACTTGTAATGTTTTTATTGACATTTTTTATTAATATTGAAATGTTTCTCACAATTTTCTCATGAAATTTGACTTAATTTGTACTTGTAAAAATATTTTTCCTCGTACATTATAAAAAAAAATAATAAATTAGTTAAAATGATTTATAGTTTTTTTAAAAATTAACT
The DNA here is from genome assembly GCA_021605075.1 of Caerostris darwini. NCBI lineage: Eukaryota > Metazoa > Arthropoda > Arachnida > Araneae > Araneidae > Caerostris > Caerostris darwini. The sequence goes on from BPLQ01010211.1 coordinate 167,946, forward strand.
CTTCCCCTAAATTTTAATTCCATTTTAAAAAATATCAATCACAAAACAAGAAATAATTTCACAAAATATTTAAATATCTATAATAACTAAATTAAAATCCATATCCGTTTTGTCAATCTTAATAAATATTTTTATTATATTATTATTTTATTTTATTAGTGTCAGTTTTGGTTAAAAAAATTCAATGAGATTAAAATGTGATTTCTAAAAACAGATTTTCAGTAATAAATTTTGTGAGCTTTGTTATCCATAAAATTTAATATTTCTTCAGCAAGTAGATCTTTCAAATCAGCTGCTCTAATTCAAATATTATTTTATTGTAATAAAATTTTTAAGAATTGAAAGAGTAATTATAAATAAAACAAAAACAATATGCATTCTAATATAAAATAAATATAATTTTATTAATTTCGAGTTTGTTTAAGCACATGTTATATGACAACTGGGTTTTAATTATAAGTTCTTTATAATTTCTTAACTTTTACAATTTTCGAAAATAATTTGTATTATTTGGAGCACAATAAAATATTTTCAGAACTAAGTATATACATAACTTTTAAAAGAAAAGTCTTCCGAAAAAATATGCAAGAATTATAATAAAAAACTGAATTCATTTACCAATTTCTATATATTTCTATTATATTTTATCATTTATTTTATCAAGAAAACTTGAATATATATACTATTAAATTATGGTTAAATTAACTTTCTTAAATATAACTGATCATTAGATAATATTTTGAGAAAATTGAAAAACTAATCTGTTTACATTCTAAAAGTCCCAATTCGTGGAAATACACTTGACTTGATAATGGTAAATCGTTTTCACTTGACAAAATCATTCATATAAAATTTAAAAGACACATAATTAAAATCACATATCAAATGCGAATTTATTTTAAATAAAGGTGAGAAATGCATAAGAAGAGAAATCTGTTTTACGGTTTTTTCTTCCTAGGTACATTTTGTTAATATCAGGGAGCTCATATGAGAACAATGTCCTGTTCACGATAAATCATTGAGAAAATTTAAGGATTTTTTTGGAATAATAGTTATTAGTATTTCACTGTATGAAATAATTTTGTTCTTTCCAAAAAAGTAATAAAAGAAACATTATATGAACATATTGTAAATAATCCTAATTTAAAACATAAATTTATATTTTAAAAATATCACCTTTTTACTTTGAAGTTTTGTTTGATGAATTCCTGCTTCGACAACTTGCAAACAACTTTTCAAGATATCTAATTTATTTGCAGATCTGAATATACCTAGAAATACACAAAAATAACTATTATAATTACTGCAATAAGTCCAATATATATATATAATGCATTTTAAAATTTTTAATTGATTAAAAAAATTTTATAAAATGATTTCATTGATCGTATCCAATTTTTTTGAATAATCAGTATTACTATGTAAGTTTTAAGGATATTTTTTAAATTTGTTTTTCATCTAAGCGTAAATAATTTAAGGAAAAACAAAAAAATATAATAAATTGAATTTGATATATTTCTGTTCGTTGTTCAACTAAGAAATAAAAAGAATAAATATAAATAAATAAAGTAGTATAAAACGAATAAAAACAATAAATAAATTTATCAAATATATTACTGTAGTTCATAGAACCAGTTAAGTAATGAAACGTATTATTTTAAGTTATTATTGATATTTTATGTTAGATGAATATACACAAGAAGTACTTATATTGTAAATAACTGATTTTATTTAGTTTTATTTTTAAAATTTCTTTCTAGTAATCATAGTTATTTCGCTTTGATATATACAATACTTTTCAAATAGGTTTCTTTTAAATTAATTATAAATTTTTCCATAAGAATACTTTGCTTTACCTCTACTATCTGTGTTTCCAATAGCTGACATATATAGTGGGCTTCCTTCCTTATCATATCCAAGAAAGTTTTGCGATAAATATTTGTCGCAAACCTGTGAAACAAAAAATAATTATATCTGGCCAATATTTTAATTTTTGATAATCATCAGAAATAATTTTAAATTTCCAACTATACAATTTGTAGTTTTATTTTTTTCGTATAAATAATTAAAAATTACTTTAAACACATGGAATAATTTCAAAATTAGTTTAATAAACTTGAAACGAACACTAAAAAAACCGTAATTTTTAATTTATTATACCGTCTGTTGTAAACTTTTTTTAAAACTTTAATTTAAAAAACGTTTTGGATTTTTAAAATTTTTTAGAATGATAAATTGAAAATTTAATGCACATTTGAAAGAAATTATTAGTAAAATATGAATATTATGTATAGAATTCCATAAAAATTAACAAACTAGAAGAAGTTTATTTTATCCTCATAAACTACTAAATTAAAATTACTAATCTTTTTTAATTTTAATTATTTGTTTTTCTCGAAAATGAAAAATATAATGTATTTATTAAAAATTGAATTTGGTTTTCATTCTTATTCTTGCTCAAACTATTTTTAAATGATTGCATTTGTTATATTTAAAAAATAATAATAATTTTATTTCTGACATTGTCATCGTTATCATCATACAATAGTATGATGATAACGATGACAATACTATTCTTAAAGTTACTTTTATTTCACCTCTACTAATTTTACAAGAACCTTTAAATAGGTCATGCCTTTGAACAAAAAAAAAGGTACAGAAAAAAATCCGAATCGTCTAGAATTATTTTGTATTCAAGGTGAGGCCAGCCAACTGGTTTTATTGAGAAACAAACAGAAATATTTTTACGAGCTCTTAATTGCATTGAAATTCTCTTATTAAAATGTTTTCAATAAATAAAAATAAAGGTATGAAATATTTTGCAACAACTCTTTCTATTCTTTTTTTAAATACACAAAAAATATTAGTTTCAAAAATTACTTACCTCTGGAGGTTTGTAATCCGTTTGAATTGTATCAATTTGCAAAACTTTTCTCCATGTCAAGTGCTTTCAATTCAATGAATATATTATGGAAATAAGAAAGAAATAATTCATATGCTTAAAATTTTAAAACAATAAAAATTTATTAGCTGAATTGAAATTGAAATGAATTTGTTTTTTGTAAGAGATATGCATTTCATATAGTTTAAACAATAACACTAATGTTGCTTGTGAAGCTTTCGATTACTATGTTTAACAGGTTTACTGCTTTTGCATAAGTATTTATCTTAAAATTTCAGAAATATTTCATGTAAATCTTTTATATTTAATATAATAGGAAAAAAATTTAAATAATGTACAAATAAATAAAAATGTGTTTTTAATAAATTAATTAGTTAAAATGAATTTGAGAAATTATATTTGTAGCTAAAATATTTTATTTCTTTTATACAAGTTCTTTGTTATGTATTTTTAAATTATTACTTTTTTATTTAACAATATTTTTCAATTAATAATCATTTACTTTGAAGTTTAAATAGCAATATTACCAACTTTCTATGTAACATTTAGATTTAACTTTCCATATTCTGATTTCTATAAAACTAGTGATTGTAATGCTAATAAATTCTTTTAAAGTTTAATTAATTAATTAAAATTAATAACATTTATGTAATTATTGTATTTTAAATTGAATTATCGTTAAAAAAATCGTTAAATCGTTCTAAGGCTATAAAAATTAACTTCACACATATTTTCTAGAACCGATTTATCGTGATATATGCATATCCCAATATAAAATTAATATATTGATATTTAATAAACATTATTATTTAAACATGATCTGCTGATTTAAAAATTAATTAAAAATATATCATATTATAAGTAACTGTAAACACAATTCTTAATGGTTTATTATAAAATATATATTGACACGAGGAAGTTTATAAACAAAAATTTCTATTTTTTTTTTCAATTTTTTTCGAGATTAAATATTATGTTTTAATTTAACTATTAATTTTAAAGATATTTAACACACTTACTTTTCTAAGCATGGATTCTGCTTGATTGAGATTGAAATTTCGTGCTATAAAAAAAGGAAAACAAATACGTTTATATTCAATTTCGATGGTTCACACGATACTAAAACTTAGTAAATTTAATGATTGTTTATTTTTAAGCAATTGGAATAATTTAAGATATTGTTTGACTAGGTATAGAAAACTACACTTAAATAAGTATGAAAAAACACTTAAATAAGTATGAACCCATTTCAATATTTTTTTTTATCCATACTCTTATCATATATTCCTTTCCTGCTCATAGGTAAAAGTAAATACTTATTATTTTCTATCATTAACGTACCAATGAAAAAAAATGTTTTACTTATTTTATTGTTTCTTTTAAAATTTTATTTGTTTAAGAATATTACTAATTAATTTGTAAAAATTATATCATATTATTATAATTTACGAGAATTCATATAATATTCATTAGAATATTACTTGGTGCCTTAATATAAATAAATTAATTGCTACAATATATTATAAAATTAATGCAACTCCGATGACTTATTGCTCATAATATATACAAATATTAAAGAATATTTGAAATAAGAATATATCTGATTGTATGTTGCTAACTTTTTTGTTGAGTGCAAAGATTATTTATTTAAAAAAAATTTCTGGCATCGGAAAACAACATTTATGGTTATACATTTATTATTTTAGAACAGAATACTGTTCTAGTATAAAGCTTATAAATCTTGGCATATATCTCTAACTTTTAAATTTGAATTATAATTCATGGTTTTAGTAAAATCAAAATTAGAAATGTAGCAAAATTAAATATTTTTAGTGTTTATTTAAATAAGAATTTGCTGTTATAAATTTAAAAATATGTGTTAAAATTTGTTTTATCGAATACACTTTCAGTGCAGTCTCAGAAAGAAATTTAAAATGCTGCTTACCTTTCAAGAATTTATAAAACATGAGTGTGTCTTCATACACTTCTTGGGATACATCATTTTTAAATCTTTTATGCAACTGAAATATATTTCATTGTAATTATTGCAAAATAGTTTCACACTATGATAATATAAAACATTTTATATTGCAGTATTGAGCATGTTATTAAGTTAATTATATCATATTACATAAACAACATTCAAAATAATTATGCAGTGTTAATTTAAAAAAATGTTTTAATTTTAGTTATTATTATTGTTATTAGATTATTAGATTATGTTATTAGATTATTTAGATTTCTAAACGCCAACAAATATATTTCCTTTGAAAAAAAATACTAAAATATAAAAAAAAGCAATATTCAAACGTAATAGCTCAAATTATTCTATTACTTGTCATAAAGGAAAATATAATTACCTCTATATGTTTTAAAACACTAGATATTAATATAAAATTATTGAGACTATAAGTGACTAAAATAGGTAAAATAAATAAGCTAGTTAATAAATAAGGGGATTATTGAAATATATTGTAGTCATATTTTTTACATAAAATATCTATTATATTTACTAATAAATATAGGCATCTAAATGAAGTTCAAGCTGAACAATATTATAAATGTGCATTTAATCATAAGTAATAAACAACAAGGAATACCACCACATATTAATTTAAAAGCAAAACAATCGTTACCACAATACGTCTTGAATTAAATTTTATAATAATAATTTTTGATTAAAATGGAAGTCTATTCTTTAATTCCTCTTTGTAAAGCATTTTTTACATAAAATTGTAGATATATTTGTTAATTTCGAGATTGATTTAATAATATTTTACAGACACACTAGATGCATTCCTTATTCAATATTAGTAATCTTAATAAGTATTTTAATTTAACATTAATAATCTTTGAGAAATATTTTAATTAAAATAAATGTGAATTTTTAAATCCCATAAATAATAAAGCGAATTTGTTACTATCATTTGTTTTCTTATAATTTCGTTTGTTATCTATTTGTTACTACCATTTTTTTTATCTATGGTGTGAATTTATTACCTTATCGAGTAATCACGATAATTATATTAATCGTTATTCACTATTATTTCCTTATCAATATTCAAATAAAAAATTTGAAGTTAATTTCCGAAGCAAACCTATTATTTAAATTATTCATAGAAAGGAGAAAAAAAATATATAAAATTCTTATGTGAATTCGGAAAAATTTTAATGGTTCTATAAATATCATGTTAAGATAATATTTCATATTTGAAAAAAATTTATCTTGGAAATGAATGAATTTAAATGAATAAACATAAAGCAAAAATATTTGAAATTAACAAAAGTAAAAGTATCGCAGTTTGCTTGAAAATTATTTGATTACTCATTTTATTTTGAAAACAATAAATTATACTTCACCTCTTCAACAGCATTTTTCTGGGTTTCAGTCAAATCCATAGCTTCAAGTACAATGTTTTGGAATAATAAGATTCTAGTCCTTTAAAGATCACAGTAAAGCAAATATCAAAACAAAGTCTTATAAAAAGGTCCTATTACTGCTGCAGACTGAAAAAAAATAACCCAAGGAAAGTTTAATAACACGGTTTCGTTGAGAGCACGAAAAATGCTTTGGAAATCCAGTTTCGATTTCAACAATGTCCTTTTCAAGGTCATTCTTCTAAGGTCGAAATTTTGCACATGGTCTTCTGGCATTATTTTAATATGAACAATATAGTTCGTTTGTTTAAGAGGATACAGATTTCTAAATTGTTGTCGTTCTATGTATCCAGAATTATTTTTTATAATTTTATTGCAAATCAAATAGTTTAAATTTCTGTGAGAATAGAATAAAATGCATTTTTTAAATCAGTTATCTTTTTAGTTGTTTTAGGTTATTTTTTCTCATTAGTATACATATATAATTACATATATTTTGTTTTAGACAAAGAATTTCCTTTTCAAGGTCTTCTGAGGTCGATGTTTCGGCATACGGTCTGGCATTACTATTTTAATATGAACAATATAGTTCATTTGTATAAGAGGATACAGATTTCTAAATTGTTGTAGCTCTATGTATCCAAAATTATTTTTTTATAATTTTATTGCAAATCGAATAGTTTAAATTTCTGTCAAGATAGAATAAAAGGCATTTTTTTATCATTTTTTATCATGCATGCGCAATCATGTAAAATTATTTTTTAAATGCGACAGTTAATCATCAGATAATTTCAAAAATAGATTTAAAAAATGTAATTTTCTTATTACGAATTCCATCAAAAATATTTTTGTTGTTGCATTAAAATATATTTTCATAGAAATTTTCTTTTCGCTAGTTTTAGTATGAGATACTATCTCATCCAGTATATTTCAATATTGTGTATCTGTATCTATATACTACATTTTGTATCTGTATTTCGAACTATCTTTAATAGTTGTATAAGGTTGTTTTTTCTCATTAGTATACGTATATAATTATATATATTTTGTTTTAAAGAAATAATTTCGCTTTTTAATGTAATACTTAAAAACATTTTTTTTGTAGTATTTTACACATTGTTTTTAACCTTTACATAAGTTATGCATTGATCTAATTTTATAATATGTTATGTCTATAAAACTTCCCAACTAAGTGTTATTAAATTTTTTGTGGTAAATAAATTCATCTTTACATTATATTAAAGAAATGTGTTTTAAGATAATATAAAGTGAGTTAAATTAATGAATGAAATTGTCCTTATATCATTATAAATCATTAATTTGTCATTATTCACTATTTGCATAAATCTAACGTCATATAAATAAATAAATCATTAATACAATAAAAAATTCAAACATAGTAATTCAAGGTAAAACTAATTTCATAAAATTTACCACATTAAGAGATTATTTAGAAAAATAAATGAAATAAAGCTGCTTTTAAATATAATTTTGAAATTTATAGGAAAGTTCATGACTATAAGAATAATAAATAATAAACGAATTTAAAGGATGAAAATACTTTATATAATATAATCATTAACGCTCTTCTATAAGAGCATATCAGTTCCATAACGGTTTATATATACATATATTTTTATTTTCTTATGACATTATTAATTTCCTTAATTTTAATTAAAAATAAGCGTAGCTTAAAAAGGGCAATTTTTTAATTGATTTAATTATTTTTTGAAATGAACGCTTGTAAATGACGATTTGTTTAAAAAAATCCCAAAGCGTATTGTCATAAAAAAAATAATTGATTTAGTTTTATGAAAGAAAATTAAAAAAAGAGCTTTTTCAAAAATAAAACGTTTGTAAGATGAATAATATTTTAGGATCGAATAAATATGTTTTTTAAAAATTATTTTAATAAAATGATATTAGCTTACATTTCCGATTAAAAGAATCATGCATGGTAACATTGGTTGCACACAAGCTATACTGACAATTTTTTAACTTGTTTTGCTCTTAAAAATCTTAATATTATCATTATATTAGTCAAATCTGTATCTTTATGACTTTCTTTCAAATCATGAGTAAATTATATTTTTTAAAGTAAGTATGACAAAAAAAAAAAAAAAAAAAAAAATTATGCTGAAAAAGGCAACAACCAATAAATAAAGAAAAAAAATTTGAAACTGAATTAATTTTTAAAATCCATGTCCAGTTATTAGCTCATAGATAAAATTATTGCTTATATGATTTATAAACTTCCGTTCTCCCTTCTTTATCTCTATTTCTTACTATTTTTTAATGTAAATGGCGATAGATGGCGCCAACTGGATGGAAGTGTAATGAGGTGTGGCCGTTACTGGGATTCCTAGGTATGAACAACGATGGATGTAAACAACGAAGGTTGGTCATGGCGAGCGATGGCTCTAAAATATATATAAAATGTTATTAAATATATATATTCAATTTTAAATCACTGATAGTCGTTTTATTTAATGAAAAGGAAGATAAACGCTATATATATTATTAACAGTTATTAATTATTAGAAGATAACGCTAATATATATTCTATTTTTGTCCAGAGTGGTTTAGATCAGTTTAAGGAAATTTTTAGATCGTTTAGTGTTTCAAAAGATTACGATTTCAGCATTGAAAACAGCTGTGAAAACAAAACTTAAGTAAAGCTTTAAATTTCGAGCGTTAAAGCTAGGCAGGGGTAAATTTGTCATATTGTTTCAAACAGCGCCATCCCACAACCAACAATCCTTTCAACTATCAATCCTTGGTTTTCATTAGATATTTCACGAAATCTGTGAGAGTCATGGAAGAGTGAGTCATGGTGAGTCTTTTTATCACATAGACAAGTGATGCAAATTCACAAGCTCTATTAATGCAAATTTTATTCGCAAGCAATTATTACTTTTCTGTAGAAGTTTAAAAATGTATATAATTTTCTGAGAGATCGATACATTAAATTATTTTAACAAATCACAAAGAGTTACTAACAACTATTCTTTACTATATCATTCTAAATATAATATTAAAAATACCTTTATTTAGATTTTATTACACAATTAATACATTTATTTTTAAAAATCAATTTTTTTTAAATAAATTACTACATTAAATAATTTCTTAAAAAATGGATAATGAGAAAAATGATGTTGACAAATTTGTTTTTTTTTTCACTAAAACATCTTTGTGTTTTTCTTAGTGCTAATTTTATTTGTAGTTTTCTTGAGCAATATATATTATCATATATGTATTCAATTTTAAACTATACTAGAAAAACAGGCTATCAATGTTTTCAGAATTTTTAGTTCATGAGTTAAAGCAGAATATTGTTTCATTTTATTCGACGAATTTCATGTGTTTTATCATATTATGACCCGATTTTACTTGTATAGCAATAAATATATAACTTATTTTCTTTCCTTATTGACTTATAATATGTCTCAAACAAAGTGGTGTTAAATAAAGTGCTATGGATCCATTTCAAAACAAGAACAAGGATCCATTCAATATCAATAAAATTACTTTTTAACCTGAAAACCTCTTAAGTATTCTTGATATATTGATATTGTTTTTAACATATAGCACATTATAACATTTTAATATTTTTCGCAAAATTTATTTTTAGTTCTAATTGATGAAATAAGTCTTACAGATTAGTTGATAGTCCAAGTCTTACAATTTTTGCAAACATAAACTCTTTTTTTTTTGTTTGTTTATTGGTGTTTTTTCTTCATCCGTAAATGTAAATATATCATTTATTTATGCCATTAACAATCCTCTTTTAGATAATTAAAAAAAGACTTTTCAGAAGAAATGTTACAGTATTTGTGTTTTCATGGTAAACAAGTAATATATAAAAAAAAAAAAAATTAAGTCTATTCCTTCTTTTTTTTCCCTCTATTGCAGAAAGTCCTTTATAAATAATTTTCGTTTATTTTTTATATTTATCTGGCGCCATCTATTGGTAGATATATGCAACTTAAATCTAAAAAAAAACTAAAATTGATTAATTAAATTTAATTAATGAATTAATATTTGAAAAAACTGTATTAGCATCAAGTGTCATCCGCTGCAAGTCCAAAAAAATGTATCTGAACTTGAGTGGATGAATAAAAAGTATTTTATGAACGATTGGGAATTTAAACAAGATATATCTAGGGAGAAGTCGAGTTATTTTGTTTTTAATGTCAGTACGGTTATTCTACGATTCCAGCAGATTGGAGCATGTATTTTCTCATTTTTAAGTTTGCTGTTTAACAGTATTCGTCGGGTTATCAACTGAGATTAGTCGGACTTCATTAGATTCTTGAATTATAAAAAAGTTATACATCCAGAACTTTAATTTAATTACCAATTCAAGAATCTTAATCTTCATTCTGAATTTATGGAAAAGTTGAAGGAAATAAAGGTTAATTTAGAAGTATTATCTAGATTTTGAATTTTTAAAAACAACTAATGAAGAAGTAGAACAAAATAATTATTAAACATTTTCTTGCAGTTAAATGGAAGAACAAATTCGATGATATGTCATTCATTCAATTTCAACAAATATTTAAACCAAATATGCAACATTCAATAATTTAACTATAAACAGATATTTTATAAAAAGTAAAAATTATGTCAATCAAATGTATATTTATTATGGTGTTATCGAAATAGAAGATAAAGTTTCCATTTTGATTTACCATTCCTTAGTTTTAACAATCCAAAATATAAAAAATTCCATATCTTGTGAGATACGAGTATATTTAAGAAAAATTTTTTATTTCGCTGAAAGTGATATTTAAAAATATTATAATTATGAACAAATTTAATATATTCATAATATATATATATGACATGCAGGATTTGTTTTAAAATTGAAATATAATGTTTACAAGAAATTAAGACAACCAAAATAGGATTAAATAAATAAAATTTTATTTAATTAATAAAATTTTATTGAATTAAAATAAATAAAATTTAATTTTTGTGACACATTAATCTTTTTCTTTTGCATTCGTGACTCTTGTTCTGTAGCAGAGTTCTTTGGAGTAAAACCAGCTGTAAGTATTATCAAATACTATGGTATCTAAAGAGAAACAAATTTTAATTTCAGAAATTAATCTCATGAAATTTTAAGCAATAATATTATTTATAACAATCATAAAATTAATAATAACACTTATTTTAACGATATGAATTGTGAAATAAAATTTCTTCAAGTATTTTCCTTGCGCATATGATTAAACAATTATAAAATGTTGTATAAATTTATAAAAAAAAGTATTTTAAATTTTGAGACCTTTTTTTGTATACGATATTATAAATTAATGCTATTAAAATAAATTTTAAATTTATAACGTCAAAACATGTTCTCATAAAAATATATATATGAGTTTTAATTAATTATAAATAGGATTTTGAAATATTTTATATAAATAATGCTAATATATCTCCATATTTTTAGCATATTTATGTAGTCAAATATCCATTTGTATACTTATTGTTAAAACCTAATTTTACCCGAAATAATGGGTTTTATACTAATTAATTAATTAATCTTAATCTTTTAGTTTTCAAAAATAATCTACTAATTGCGTGAAACAGTTTTTAAACTATATTTTGAAGTACTATATAGTTAATTAATTAAATAGATTTAATTCTTTAAAAATTATCAAATAAGTTTATTTTGCATTAAGTCTAATTTCGTTCATTTAATTTCCTGTTAAATTGTGGTATTATTTTTTCTAAAAACTAATAAGTACACAAATAACAAAAAATACTTTATCCTCACAAATTAATTTTAAAACCTATCTTTAATAAATATTTTATAAATATGTTTTTATCTACTCCATATTTCTAAATAAGCAATGTTTTTTAACAGTAATATAAGAAAAGATTAACGAACATTGCTGAATGTTTAGTTCTTTTTGGAATTGTCCAATTTTGATTTAAAAATGTCATTATTCAAATATAAACATTGAAAATCAAAGACTACATAATTTTGTCCAGTAGTCGAAAAAAGAAATTAAGAATCATATAATAATCATAGAATGTATAATAATGTGTTTAAGGTATTTTGCAGGCTTATAAGAGGATAATAATGAAAAGTTCGTTAGAACCAATAGTATCTATAGAGAAAACATATTATAAAAATTAATAAAAAATCAACCATTTGTTTTCCATAATAATACAGCTGTGGGTTTGAATAGCCGAGTGGCTAGCGCTCTGACGCTCGGAACCGCAGGGTTCAGCGCAGGGACTCCCGGCGGTGTCATGGATGATTGTAGTGGTTCGGAATTCTCTTTAAACCGTAAGTCCCGATCAAACATGTTCGTAGAGCTTTGCGAGGGTATTGTTACTCCGCGTCTGTAACTTATCTTCAAGCTACAAGTACCTCCTGGGTTGTGCTAAGTGAGTAACGTCGATGCAGGCTTGCCTTAAGGCATCAATTAATTAAGACAATTGTCTAAGTGTTTGCTAGCTGCATTAGAACAATATATATATATATATATATATATATAGTTGATGAAATCTGCCATTATGACAACGCAAATGATTTTAATAAGTTAAACTATATAAATCTCTGGATATCCAATATAGGTGGATCTAACACATGTTACTTACAGAAAGATTATCTCAAATTAAAAATTTATGTGAATTACTTACAAATTTTATGAGAATTTGAATTAATGGTAACAGAAAGAATTTGATGCACTGTTTACTAATTTCGAATTATTTGTTTAATAAAAAACATTTTATAGCTGTATTAAAAATTGTTTTAACAGATTTATAAACAAAAGAATGTTTGCATTCTTTATTTAAGAATTTTGGAGGAGTGTTGCTTGCAGATGAAGAATTAATTATTGAAGGGTTTATCAATTTATGCATCGCCAAAATTAATTGTAAATTTTTTATTGTTAAATTATAATTAATGATAATTGTAGAATTTAAACAACTGTAATAGTGGAGATAGTTTGACATAAATAATTATTTTTTATTAAATTATTTATTATATTATTTACAGTGAATGAAAACTAAAATAACAGTGAAAAAATATACATTAAAATACTTACAAATTCCTAGTTTCTTGCATTTCAACATGCCTTTAAGTGGTTCTAATTCTGTTTCAAATTTATGCATTGGAATAAGATCTGTAATTTCAGTTCCGCTGTCGTTGCTTTCTTCCCAAATGACTTGAAAACCGATATCATGGCGTTTCACTTCGTATTCCCATTCTATGATTGAGTCAAGCTCTGTTATTTCAATCTTTACTTCAAATTTTGATTGACGTGGAATCAGAACTCTCTTCACGCCCTCTTTCTTTGCAAATTTCTCTATGTTTTTTGTTAGGTAGTATTGCTGAGGTACCGTGCCGCCCCAATTGATCTGCAAGATTAATTTTTTTTAATTATCAAAACATATTATTAGAATACTTAGTTACTATATCATCAATATAAGATTAAAATATTGCCGAATTTCTTTATTTACAGATACAATATTTTTTATTCAATGCTAAATGCTTCAATTTAAATCTTTATAAAAATAGTATATTTTTGATATTTTTACTATTTTATATAATAAATAATCACATTTCAATGTAAAATTACAATAATCTATTATATATATATTATGGTAATATATTAGTAATAAGTGGTTAATTTTCAAAATTTCGATCGTTTTATGCCGAAATATATAGGATATTCTTTATTTAATAAGAAATTCATCAGTTTTAACCATTGCAATTAAAAAAAATTACATAGAAATGGTTTATTATAAGTAAGTATTCATTATTTTTAAAAATATTTATTATAAGAAAAGGAAAGAAAAATATTTATTATTTTTAGTTTATAATTCTATAGTTTTAGTTTATAAATAATTGATAATATTGGAATATTGGTAACGTGCACAGCTAATGCTTATGAGAGCTCAGTTTGCAATCAACTGATGACTTTCATTATAGTTACTGCTTTCAAAAATGAGGAAACTGAATGGAGATTGTTACAGTTTTTAATAAGATCTCGCATCAATAGCTAATGAGTTTTCGTGATTATTTGGCAAATAACATCCAAATGCTATGCAGGCATTCCCAAAAGTCCTTCCAGAAGACAATGTCTTCTTTCATTTTTTGTAGATGGGTTGGTCAAGACATAAATAAATAGCAAATGAGGTCCACCATTTTTAATAAATAATATGTAACATAAAATGAAATAATTAAAAAAAATTTCCTTCATTGGTATCTTAAATGGGTGATTTGTAGCAGATTCCGCATTATGTATCTTTTATTGCACAACACAAAACTTCAGATGTCACTTTTCTTTAAAATACAGTTATTCACAAGAGATTCTTCGTTTAAGCTCATTATCACTTAGATACTATACGGCAATTTAAAAAAAAAATTGCTACAAATTTTTATATTGGCTGCTTAGTTTTATATTGGCTGGAAAGGTTTTATATTGGTTTTTGTTACGCGTTTGACAAGTTTACCTAATTTGTTAATTAATGCACTTTATAAATTTCTAACTCATTGTTTGAGGTAATATGGTATAAATTCCCTCAAAACGAAAAGATGGAAATCATAACTTATTTCCTTAAAAAAATTTAAACAGTATGAATTTACATCAATTCCACACAGTGCAAAAAGTGTTCATATGTCATTTTTTGCATTTGCAGTAGAAAGCTATAATATTCTCAACAGGACTTTGTAATAAATATTCTAAAAAGAATTTTTAAAAAGGTTAAAATTATATTGAACAAAAAATGTATATATTGAAAGTTTATCTTAATACTTAAAATATTTCCTTTTGTTACAAAAATTTTGTAGGATTTAAAATACTGTATGAAATTAAATAAATTCCATTATTTACAAATGTATTGCATTGTGGATTTCCATCTGGATCTGTTCTCGTTCCTCCAAGACATGCAGGTAAAACATCAGCGTCAATTGTTCTCAATAATTCTTCTTTCCAACCATCTGGGAAAGAAAGCCGGAAATATCAGAATGGATTAAACTTTTGAATTTTAATATTAATTAATAGCTAATTATTTTTTACATTATTCTGAGGATAAAAACCTGAAGAAAAAATGTCTAATACTACTGTGTCCAAAAAGTAAAACAAATTTTCAATTTAAAATTCCAGGAACTTATGGAATTTCAATTGCTTTTTTTAGGTTGCTGGCACTGTCCTTGATATTTGTGTGAAATTTTACATCAAAATATTCATTAGTGTTTGAGTTACGCTTGGCTTTGTCAGACGCTAAAACTGATTCTAACGATTTTTCAAACAATTGAATTAATTGAGCAAAGAACTTGCATCCAATTTTGTTTGCAGAAATGTATAGAATGTTGCAACAAGCATTCGATGAGCATTCGTATATCGAGAAGAAATGTTCAGAAGTGGTATAAATAGTTCAAAGAAAGCAAAGAACGCGTTGAAGACGAAGAGCCCTCCGGCCGACCACCAACCTCAACCGACGATGCTCACGTCCAAAAAATTAAAGATTTGGTGCTGGCAAACCGATGTTTTAAAATTACAGACCTTGCTGCTGATGTTGGAATTTCAAAAGGATCGGCCAATTCCATTTTGGGCCTCAAACGTGTCAAATCTCGATTGGTACCGAAAACGCTGAATGCTCCAGCTGGCACTGCATTGATTCTTCGTGACTTTTTCGCTAAAAATGAAACCCGTATCGGTACATAACCATCGTATTCACACCGTGCGACTTCTGGCTATTCCCTAAACGCAAAAGACCTTTCCTAGGACACCGTTTTGAGTCGATTGAAGAGATTCAACGTGAAAAGGCCATCCTTGCCGATGACTTTTTAGCATGAATTGAGAATTGGAAAAAAAGTTACTTTGAAGACTATGAAATAAATTTGGAAGAATAAATAAAGAGTTTTTGAAAAAAAAAATAATTGGTCTTACTTTTTGGGCTCAGTAGTATTCCTTCCCATATTAATGTTAGTGTTTATGATACATAGATAATATGTTTTTTTAGAATTATAGTTTTTTATTCAATTAAGTCAAATTATGAAGTCAAGATCTGTAAAATATTCTGTTGAATAATGTGTCAACAAAGACTTTCATACAGCATTTTACAAAAATTTCTATGGAAAGTTTCGTGGTCATTCATTAATAATTGACATTAGAATTTCAATACATGGAATGTGTTCTACATGAAAATCGCAGAAAGCAATAAATTCAATTAAGATTAAACTTATAAATATTTCAAAAATTATTATTGATTTTGGTTAATGAA